>JAFJYH010000298.1:0-58327 GCA_017365405.1 Cadophora malorum | reverse complement strand
GTATTTGGATGAGGATGGGCCTGGGAATAGGGGTTGAGGGAATGGGACGGGGGGGTGGGGGGAGTGGAAGGAGATAGTTTGAGAATGGGAATGGGCATGGATTGCATTTTGGGGGTTATGTGGGGATTTCTTGGTGAATTTAGCGAGTTTGTTTGTTTAGATGGTTGGGGATAGGATCCATAACTATGTCGCTGGATTCGGCCATTTAGTTGCGTTGATACCAAATACGATTATTGCTTCATTTCATAATAGACACAGACTTTCAACGAATTGTATGTAGCCGGTCCGTTCGTTCGTCAGCCGAATCATCGAGGGTCTGAAAAGCAATCATGGTTCGGCTTACCAAGGGGCTTGGAACAAGTCCACATCTCACGACAGATGATTGATCCATACTATTGCCAGTCTCTGAGATGATTAGATACCAAAGGCAACAACAATGACATACCCAAGGAGAGAAGGTGTCTCAGAATATCAGAAGCCTCCAGCCGTTTGTTGTTGCTGTTGTCAATAACCGAGACCACGAATTTGCAAGCTCGAAAGATCATTTTATTAGAATATGCTTCCAAGTTTTTCAAGCGCCGGATCTGAAAGATTCATTTATTTTCAAGCAATTCTACTGAGAAAACATGCAGATGAAAAACCGCAAAGGACGTCAAGCGCTCCATGTAGAGTATAGTCACGTGATATATACCAGCCAATGACGTAGCTCATTTAGGAGGATTCTAGATCTTGTTCCACCAAACAAAACCATCGTTGTTGATGAAAATTCCCGGTACCTTGAAAGAAGCATTACGATGCTACTTCGTACATCCATACCGATATCAAGTTCCATAGTATCCTGATACAACTTTTGCATAGACATCCTCCGTTCATCTAGAGTTCTGCGCCTGCATAAGAGCATCGCCACCAAGAACTCAAAACCAGGAGGATCCCAGACTCAAGCTTTCAGCCCACACCAACGGTCCATATTGATTAAGTACAAGGCTTATCCCGCACCAAAATGCAGGAACGCAATAGACGCAAACCTTCAATAGAACGAGTCCTCAAATCACCTTTTCTCTTCGCGTCTCTCACAACTCTCCTCTCGGCACTCTACTGCTGGCCTCGTCGCTGGGTATTGTCCGGCGCTCCACTCCTCCAATTCTTCATCCTGCTCGGCGACTCAAATGGATATCGTGTCTTACCATCAATCGCGCTCTGGCCCATCTTCTCGACATTCAATCTGGGGTATTCGATATGCTCGACTTCGTGGCTGCTGTATGGGATCTTCACGGCGTCGTGTTACCCGACTATTGTTCTCATATGTCTGTTTCAATTCGAGAGTGTGGGAAATCTTGCGAGGAAGGGGTTGAGGGCGTTGTTGAAGCAGTTGCATTTTATTGATGATAAGATTGCGTTCTTCAATATTCCGGCGCTGGAGATTGATACGGATGTTGATGGATTGATGGTTTTGAGAGGTGTTACGTTCTCGCTCAGTAATTTGAGTTTTGTCGTGCATGGTGTGGAAGTCGGGATCAAGTTAAGCGATGACATGGAGTTGGCGATTCAGACGGAGGAGGTTACGGTCCGCCTATTTAGAGGGATTGACATCGGAGGCTGTTATGCGAACTTGAAGGGTGGAGATTTTGAGATGACCTTTGGAGGTTTGGAGGGGCACAGCAAAGATGCTGATGGAGATGCAGTTTTTGTTGAGGGGACGCCATTGTTGAAAGCTGCTTCGAGGGATGCCGATCGGAGGAGTCTTGATGGGCTGAGTGTGAAGGATATGCCATTGAAGGAGGTCAAGATGGCTGAGGTTATGACAGATGGGAATGTGCCGGATGATGTCTCGACGAAGACTGGCCTGAAATCTATGAAGAAAATGTCGCCGGACAACGAAGCAGCAAGCGGGCGGTACTACCAAATGTTGGATTTCATCAAGGAGACCAGCGCGATCCATGAAGCTCGGGAACATGTCAGAACTCTTACGGAGCAAACGATTGACGTGGAACGTACGTTCGACCTCACTGATGACAACGCCATCCGCGCAGCAGTGTGCTCCCAGGTTCACTCCAAACCCTCGGTTCCTCATCCACCCCAAAAGTCTATTAGAGTCACAACACTTCAGAACTCCTCTCCTCCATACGTCAAGCGGTTTCTCCACCGCCTACCTATGCTGCTTCGCCTTCTTCTCAATCCACTAAGCTATTTCCACCCGGTCCACATCGCCTCTATCACAGCAACCGCCTCAGGCCAATGGATAGACAGCATGCTGGTCCAAAATGTTTTCAAGGAATACGCGAAGCAAAACTCCGAAATCAGACATCTTCAACAATCTATCTCATCCTGGTTATCAAATGCCAACTTCGCCGTTGAACTCGGCGGCATCACCGGCATCGCCCACGTCCCATTTATCCCAACCTACGACATCATCTGCCACCTCATGTTCAACGACGTGATGGCCTACCGCGCCCTCCCCACCCAAGTAGAGCTCAAGCAAGTCGTCCGCATGGGTGGTGCAGACGCCCGCTTTGTCGTCCCATCCTTCCTCCTCCCACACCACGAACACATCCTTCCACCACCGCCTTCAGAAAACAAGGAAAAGAACCACGAGCTCGAGCGCAGTGTCGAGTCCGCAGACGGGAAACCCCAAGAGATCAATGCACAACACTCACTTTCGCAATCCCTGAAGGACGAAACAAACGTCTCGATATCAGTCCACGCCCGTCTTCCAGCTTGCTTTGACCAAGAACTCCTCGATTTCACGGCCGCATTGGTGAAAGCTACGAAAGTTGTTGAGATGGAGAAGGAGAGTAGCGTTATGGACGAAGAGATTGCTGGAATTAAGGAGTTTGGGAAGGCGTTGAAGGGCGGGCTGAAGGAGGGTGTGAAGAGAGCGGTAGTGGATGGTGTGGTGAATGAGAGGTGGATTGCGAAGATGGTGGGGAGGATTACAAGGAAGTTGGAAACGGCGCGGGGGGAGGCGGGGTACAGTGGGGATATCCCGGTGAAGTTGGAAAAGTATAGGACAGGGCTGATGGAGAGTGAGGGAGAGAAGTTGCTGCCGTGAGCAAGAGCGACGTGGTGTAGGGCAGAGTCTTCTTGTTGATGATCAAGCATAGCGGGCAATAAGCATACGAGTATATTTCGATATAGAATCCATTCAGCATAAGAACTGTTCTGTTGGCCATTCCCCGGTGTTCGTTTTCAACATGCTGTTCGGTCTTCAACCCATGATGGGTGACACCTTTAGTGAAGACCTTCTTGAAGCACAATAAGGACATCAATGGGCGTCCAGTTGAACACGAGGAAGATTTAGCAATCCAAAAGCTGAAACAGGGAGGATACAGGCTCACCTTTTGGACCGGTGAATGCGGCGAGTGATGGGAATGAGAACAAATGAAGAAGTCGTATCTCATTCACGCGTCCGCAAACGCCAAGAGTGAAGTCATGGTTGAAAAAAGGAGCCAAACGCTAGCGCGGAATTACGCGAAAGCTGCTCCTTCCTTCCAACTTGAGCCGTCAAACGTCCTCGCCATCTGAAATCTAGAACTCGAATAGCCATTCCTAACACCTGAGCTTCCAGCCTCGATGATTGAGTCTTTATCACCACGCCAAACTTCAGAAAGAACGGGATTGCCAGCTCGACAACAGACAGTCTTACAGACAGCGCTCCATTCTGGCTGCGACACTACGATCAGCTTCAAACTCAGCCAGCTGCTTTGCGCACGGAAGCCATTGTGTCTGCCCTTGACAGAACTCCGAGAGATGAGACAGTGACCTTAGCATGAACATTCTGATCCCTTACGAACGGCTGATAACGTGTTCTTCCTGCTTGCATGTTCAGTATTTCTAATTTGATCAGCATCACCAATCTCGATGACACTCCCGAAGATAGATTATAGAGATGATGCCATAGACTCACAAAATTCATCTTCTCGCCATTCGGATACCGATATCGCTGCCGCTGCCGCTCACGCAGTCGAACCTATTGAGGACAGTCGAAACAGCACTTTCACATTATTTCCAAAGCTTCCCTTGGAATTACGGCGCAAGATCTGGGTTGACAGCTTCCCCCGGGCACGAATCGTCGATCTGTTAGCATACGAAGAACTTCACGACCCCATCAAAAATATCGGAATGTACGAAGAGACAAGAATCATGGCCAACAAACACGCCCGAGATCGCTTCCCTGTCACGCTTTCAGTCAATCGGGAAAGCCGTACAGAGACCTTACGCTAATATGTCTTTGTACCAAATCCAGGAGTCAAGGTTGCCCCATACTTCATTAATCCCGTTGCAGATTTTGGACTCCTCCGTAGTCTATCCATGAATGCATTTGGCGATCTCACGTGGCAAAAGGACTGCTGGCTCTCCCGGCTTGACGAAGCTACCAGCTCCAACTTCCCATCCAAGACCAATAGTGCACTTTTCTTCTCCTCTACCGTTCTTCTGAGACCAAGTGTAAGGCTCCGGGCACAAGGACGCCATGGAAAGTGCAACAAGGATGTTATAGACGATGACAACCCGTTTTGTTGCCTCTTTAACTACTTGCCAGCTTTGAGACTATTGCGTATCACATGCGGTGACCATCCAGAGGAGGACACCAATTGGAACCGACAAACTCGCTGGGAAGCGGGCAATCTCTTACATGAGGCTCTCAAACATCACGAAAAGGACTTCGGTGCCGGGAAGCTTCCAATGATTGAGATTGATACTGGAAGTGAGGATGAATCAGGAGATATCGAGTGGGAGCTGTGGAAGGATAAGACAAGCGATACTGAACCAGAGGCACTTGCGTGAAATGGAGTTGGTAGGCATGGTAACCCATCAATAAGGGATGTAGTGTGTACCCGGAGAGCGCAACGGTGGCTTTCTTGGGGTGAATAGTCTCGCCAGCCTCAAACAGTCTGAACGGCACGATACCACGTGTCGCATCGGGTTATTAGTTGGCGAGCAGCCTGCGGTCTTCATTTGATAGTGTACATGAAATTCAGCTCTAGCACTAAGATAGGTTTTCTGACGGGTGCAACGGTCCATAGTCAAAGAGCGCAAATAAATACTCCCGGCTAAGGTAGCTTCCCTTTGTTTGCACCTCCTTTGTTCCGCCTAGGTACATGAATCCACAAGTAGAGTCTTCAAAGTGAAGTAAACAGATAATATGAGAGGAACATTCACCTTCCAACGCAACCTCCAACAATATTCACCAATCTCAAATTCGAGGTGATAGTTTTCAGGTTGGAATTGAGCTAATGCTAGCGTAGAAATTAGCTTGTTTTGATTTAGCGAGCCATTCCATTACGTTACCCTCGAACCCGAACTCGAATTTCCTTTTCTCCTCCACTTCAAAGATAAATATTTCTTCCTTGACGTCATCTTTGCTTGAGAACAACACCAACAAGCTTCAGCTACATCCAAAGCAAATCGCAGCTATGGTTGCCTCTGCAGAGAATACCCTCCTCGTTGGTGCACCAACAGACCTCAGCTCGAACTCGAGCTTGCACGTCAATTCAGACCTCGAGGACTCTACCATGAGCTCAATTGCCACCACAGCTGCCCCAGGACAGGCTGACCCTGCCATTGAGACCTCACTTCGTACGTACTACTCCATTTGAACTTGAGAAGATACATTGGCCTCGAACTCGAATTTGGTGCTGACCACCCATAGCTATCCCTGCCTCCGCCGCCCGAGGAACTTCGAATGACTCAGCTAACCCCATCAACACCACTGCTGAGCCCGAAGCTGCTGTCGCATCTGCCACTAAGGATGACCTCTGGTTCATCATTTGCTCACCTGGTAAGTTGCCTTACATACTCCATACAGTGATTCGAGTTCAGCATACTAATATTTCCAGACTTCACTGCTATTGGTCGTCCAGTTACGTCAAGCACAAATGGCAAGCATACTGCTCCATCCGCCAAGATGTCGACCTTGACTGGAAAGCAGCTTGAGTCCTTCCCTGGATTCTCGGAATTTCCACCTGTAGTTCGCAAATTAATCTGGGAGAGAGCTCTGCCTGATGGACGTGTTGTGAACTTGCGATCTTACAATCCTTTGGTCCTGCCCGAAGTCGAGGAAGACGAAGTTGAAGATGCCAAGGAAATTGAGGACAACGAGAACAATGAAGGAAGCGAGGACGGCCAAGGTAACGAGCATGGCGAGGAGAAGCCATTTCAAGTCAAGGATGAACTCTACGAGGATCTACACCTCCCTATTGCCCTCTTCATCAATACCGAGAGCCGCAATGTCGCCTTGAGCAAGTACTTCGTCCTTCCCGCAGTCCACCATGACGATTCCACCATCAAGCCCATTCCATATGTCTTCTCACCCAGCCGAGACATCGCAAAGGCCCCATTCAGCTTCGCCTTGAACCTTCAAGGTCTCTACAGCTGGAACGAGCATTGCTGGCTAGCCGGTCTTCCTTCCTCCGAGCTCCACCGATGCCTTGACCAAATCGAAGATCTCCGTGTTGAACTTGCCGGCGATCACGCATACTTCTATGGTGATAACGCTACCTGCATCCGTGACCACCGCACCTTCAACAACTCCCCTGACAAGGGTAACAAGTCTTATTGTTGCATCTTCCACAAATTCTTCGCATTGAAGAATGTGTCATTCACCATGGACCATACCGATGACCCAGGACTTGCTCTTGTCTGGGACAGAACCAAGTTCTGCTTGGATATGCAGGAGGCCATGGCTCACCACATTGATTCTTTCCAGACTGGAATGACTCCCGATTTCATATTGGATAGCATTGGTCCCTCTGGTATGGCCTGGATGGAGGAATTCGATGGTGGTTTGACCATGGAAGAGATCAAGAAGGCACATTTGGCATTGGGCGAGGATCTCATTTTTGATGACGATGAGAGCGATGATGAGGGGATGCAGACACATGATGTGGGTGGTGGAAATATGATCTTCCTTATTGGCGGTGGTGGCGGTAGCGATTCGGATAGTGATGGAAGCAGTGAAGAAGAGGGCGAGGAGGAGAACAGTCAGGAAACTATAGAGGAAACCACAGAAGAACCCACAGAGGTCACCACCGCCGACACCATCGACGAGACCACTGAGGAAATCACTGAGGAGATGACTGAGGACGTCGCTGAGGACGTCACCGAGGAGATCGCTGAGATCACTCATAAGTGAATTCTGGTCTTGATTTCATGAGGGTACTTGGAGTTTGTTTTTCATTTGATTAAGACTGCTTCTTTCCCCTTTGGGAATTTGGGAGGTTGTATTCGGGATGGATATTGAGGACGGCTTGTTTTGGTCGCTACGCGACATTTAAGAGAGAACGACATCTCTTGTATGCATCGAAATATCAATGAATGATGAACGAAAAATGATAAATGAAATTTACCATTGAATTTGCGTTTATGCTGTTGTAATATTCTGAGTCACAATTGAATCATTGTGAGATTGGGGTTCCTTCAACGACTCGTGCCCGATGAAGAGCGACGGGCATGGTCGTGTTGGCTTTTGCCGAAGGGAAGGAGCTACCCTAGCTCTCTCAAGGCAAGAACATCTCCCCACCCCATCTCTTGTTTTTGATTATTTTTAAGAGGCCTCTCCTGGCGCCCACGCATGATTATCGATATCTGCCAATTGCGCTCACAGTTGTGTTTACAGACTTTTTAAGCGAGAGCTTGCTTGGCATGGTCATCTATTTGATCACAGTAACGCTGCAGCTTTGGGATTTTCCAAATTCTGCTGGAGTGTCCAGGTCTTATCCAATTCTTTAACATGTAAACCATGCCCTTTTGCTACATAGCCAAGAACTATCCAGCTTCGTACGTGGGAAGTGATAAATGTGGAAGCTACTTTCATCTTCTTAAGGGCTGGGCTGTATCTCACCATATCTTTGACACAACTGTACGTAAATATGAAGGACATCGAAAATTGATGATATTTGTGGTACCATACTAAATATCTCCAGCCCAAGGTGGTCAAGCTTTTTCTGCTTCCTAGCCGCGTGCTGCAGCACAAAGTTCCGTCTCTAAATACCACTTGGCGCTCAAAATCTGCGATGCAGTCATCCTCCTGGCTGAACAAGGATCCAACAGATTTCGAATGACACTGCGACAGTTCTCCTAAACAAGTAAGTGCACGAATATCCAGTAGCTAATCGATATCGAAAATCCACACTCTTCAAATTCTCCACAGGCCGAAATCCCCATAGCCCAACCCTCTCTCTCAGATATGCATCATACGCCTCATCAGCCCCCTCAGCAGCCATCTCCCACAATACCTTCCCACACCTCATCTGCATATACACTACCCCAGCTGCCCAGATATCAACAGCCTTCCCATCAAATGCCTTCTCAACAAACACTTCAGGTGCAATGTATGGTATCATGCCACATCGCTTAACGCTCCGAAAATTGTAGCTCGGTTTGAGACATTCTGAAGAGGTAAAATTGGAAATTTTGAGGACGCCGGTAGTTGCCAGGAGGAGATTGGAGGGGCAGATGTCGCAGTGCGTTATGTGCAGGCTGTGGAGGTAGGAGAGGCCGGAGATGAGTTGCATGATGTAGCAGTCTGCTTCTCGTGAAGACTGTTTGCCTGCTTGGTGTATGACTGTTCCGAGGTGGATGTGGGACATCTGTACTGTGCTGTCCGGTTTGAGATCGATGGCATAGAGGATGTTATTGTGACGGATGGATGATAGGATGGAGGTTGTGGTTTCTGAGTGTCGTCGACTCTCTGAGTTCTTGTCGGATGAAGATTTTCGTCGACTTTTCACGGTGTAGCATGACGATGTAGTACTCGATGAATCTCTGCGGGCTGGGCTTTGGACACTTGTCGGTTCGAAATGATTGGCTTCTGCGTGCGTACGGATTGTCCGATGTAGGCGCTGTTCTGGTTGAAATGGGAGATTGATGTAGTCCGCCTTTGAGGATTTTATCAGCAGAGCATAGCAGAGCATAGCAGATACTTAGAATGTACAGACTTACTTCGGAAAAAGGATTTCCAACTATAACCTGAGGCGGAACAACCATTGACCGGAACATATCCAGGAGTCCTAAGCTCCGTTTGAGTGTGATGATATGATGGTTATGTTTTCCATCAAGTGGGATTTTACAGAGGCCCATTGCTGCTGTGAGGGTACTGAGTATTCTGGGCAGGATTACTTCGACTTCAAAATTTGATATCGATTCGAATCACGAAACACTTGCAATTTCAAAATTATAGACAGCACAAAGCATACTTGAAAATCAGATAACGTTTTTTCTGCTATCTTAACTCTGTCTTCGCACCAGCCCACTAACTTCAAATTCTTGAAACCCTCATGCATTTGGACACTTGCATCATCAACACCATTGCAAGAAAGAGGGGTCATGATTTCCCCAGAAGCGCTTCATCCTCTCGATAATCATGTCAAACCCCAGACTTCTGAAGGCATGCGATGTAGCAAATTGAAATCCCTCATACTACCGCTGGCTTTGCGCGATTTTCTGCCAACTCACCGGAGTTGCCAAGACCTTCGATATGAGGGTTCGCTTGAGGGATTTTCATGAAATTGATCTCTAAGATTTTACTGCTGTCTAAAGAAGGTGCAGATCTCCTTGCACTGCCTCCTTCAAGCTAAGAATTGACAGGTAATGAACGATTTTTATATCTGACAGCGGGTTGTGGAGTTGCCCTTTGGCGTGCGATCAAGCGCTCAATTGGCTCGATATCATATCAGACATGATTTTGGAGGAAAATTGCCTCATGGGGGATGCATCATGATAAAAACATCTTGAGTCAAACCGAGTACGCTGGCATACGGAGTACGAATGCGAAGAATTGCCAAAGAAGAAGGAAAGAAGCTGAGGCTTGATGGGCTGATTGCAATTTTAAGCATTCAAGCCCTCCGAAGTAGCGAGATTGCTTGTTTGAGCCCTGTCAGCATCCACTGTTGTCTTCATGCGAAAAGCAAACATCTCACGATGCAGCTGGTCTCGTCAGCAAGTTCAAGAAAGTCGCATATGCACCTTTCAATCCCTCCTATCATATTCGACAGCACTGCTCGCATCTGTATCCCTCAACCGACATCCACCAATGCCGAGAGCAAAGCGTGGCGTTCCATCGTCCCGTGCGCGGGATATTTTTCAGCGCAGCCGAGAGGGTATCGTCAACTCCACTATCACCAAAAGCAGTAAGGAAGTCAGCCATGGACCCCCATGCGCCCCTTATCTGAACGCCGCGCAACATTCAGATTTCGCAACTAAAAATAGGGGCGGTCCGCACCTCGAGATTTGGTGATTTCTCGAGGGTCGTGTGCGTCTTCTCTTCTTTCTATCATGCCCTCGGTCGTCTTGGGGGAATCATCGAATATTGCATCGAGTGAAATGAAGTGAGTTGTGCTGCGGGAATACCGGATTGACTTGGTGGGACAAAATGGATGCTGATGATCATAGGCTTCTGGTTCGAGATGCTGTGAAACAACTTGCAGGGCGTCCCGAGATCGCGGACGCTACATCTCAATTCATCCTCCATTCCCTCAATGGAGCCCTCTCAGTACTTCTGCTGATACTGGGAGGCACTTTTGCCGGACTGACTTTGGCGTGAGTACTTCACATTCAGTATCCAAGGTATCCGAATCTAATCTGATGTAGATTTATGGGCCAAGACCAAGTCTGCCTTCAAGTCATCGCTGGATCCGGTACAGGAAAGGAGCGACAAAATGCTCAGAAAGTGTTGAATGTGCTTCAACGTGGCCGCCATTGGGTCTTAGTATCGTTGCTGCTTGGAAATGTTATCACCAATGAAACTTTGCCTATCATCCTCGACCAAGACGTGAAGGGCGGGGTATTTGCTATCGCAGCGTCGACGATACTTATCGTGATTTTTGGGGAGATCATTCCGCAGAGTGTTTGCGCGAAACATGGATTAGCGATTGGAGCTTGGTCCTCGAGGTACTTAATGCGTGCAAGGTCCAGAGATTCTTCTAATTGGTGCACAGATATGTGATATGGGTGATGTACTTGTTGTTCCCAATCGCGTATCCCGTCGCGAAGCTCTTGGACCGACTCCTGGGACTCAGCCACGGCATCATCTTCAACAGAGCAGGTTTGAAGACCCTCATCACACTCCACGAGCGCCTGAGTTTCTCGCCCACTGAGCGACTGAACAGAGAGGAAGTGACTGTGATCTCTACCATCATTGACCTGAATGCAAAACCAGTATCTTCCATCATGACCCCAATCGGGAAGCTATTTGCTCTCAGCTTCGACACCAGACTCAGCGAGATGACGCGTTACAATATCCTGACTTCAGGATATAGCTGCATTCCTATCCATCTGCAGGACCGACCTACGAGCTTCGCAGGAATTTTGCCCGTCAAGACTCTCGTTGCGCTCAACTTTGAGGATGACGTGACTGTGGGTCAGCTCTCCCTCGATACACTCCATGTGGTCCGCCCGGAGGTCAGCTGTCAACATATCTTCCAGATCTTCAGGGATAGGAGTGTGCAAATGGTTTTGGTGACGGAAAGGGGAACACAACATGGAGAGCCACTCGGAATTGTGACAGCAAGGGATGTGATGGATGAGCTGATACGAGAGTAAGATGGCCTCGTCCAGTGATGCATTTGGCTCATAACTGACTTAGACAGTCCTTTGGCATTCAAAGAGGAAGGGGAGTAGAGGTGTGAGAGTGCGCTCTCGGAAAACTTTAGCGTTTTTGGTACCGCGTTGGCGATATCATGGATAAGCGGCGTTTATTTTGCTACTGATGATCATTTCGTGTCGAACCTTTGAGTGGAATATCACTAGATGCCTATTGAGCTGAGAGCTTATTCATACCAAGCCTTTTGAATAAGGACTGTTGGAAGCACCTTCATTCACCTTCCATTGTTTACTTCTAAGATACGTCACGTGACCGAAGCCTCCCGATGTGCTGACCCGACTCCCGACATTTGTCGACATAATTTTTTTTGAAGCTTCAGATGCAACATCGACAACTCACCAAGTCCTCGAAGTCACGATTACCAGGAACTTATCCCCCAAAGGCTCCCGCAATAACTTCGAGGTCACCGTCACCGTCACCATCCTCACCCGCACCCAAAACTGTATGTACCAGGTCTAGCGAAGGAACTTGTCCTTAATCAACTTGCTAATCAATCCGAAATAGGCTCTCACGATGTCGAGCAATTTCTCGGCCGCTATGTCATCCGCGAGTTCTTCTGCCGCCGCAAAAGCCAAGCCTGAATCTCAGTTCAAATATTTTCACTCTTTTTCCAAAACTACCCCTCGAACTCCGCCGCCTAGTATGGAGAATGACGTTCGACACGGCTCACCACGTTCATCTCCACTGCCATATCACCTACCTTCCGGATAGATCAGATCTTTGTCATGGTCCTTGGGAGCGTTCTGGCCTGTTACTAAGAGCACTTAATGTTTGTCATTAAAGGCGGATCGAAGCATTGATGCACCATCAGATTGTTCTTCATACTGAGTATAATCTCGTTCCCGAAGGCCTCCGCTATTCACACTTCTGGGAGTGCTATGGGAAGAACAATTTCATCCCCAAGACATTTTGGTTTAACAGCGGCAGAGACAGCGCTTATATCAATGTAGAGGGTTGGGGAAAGGCGAAATTCCAATGGTACGCCCTGTGCCTTCGTGATCTATCTTCGAACGGCTGCAAGTTCAGCGATACTGTACGCAATCTCGACATTCGGCTCTGTTTTCACAGGCCGTCCACAATGTTTCAGCAGATCATGGAAAGAGACATGGAAGATTTCATGAGCGACTTCATGACCAATTGCTGTGTGCCGTTTAGAGATCTACTTTTGGTCTTTAGAAGTCTCGAAAATGTCTGCTTCACCACGAAGCCTTCAGCGACACCCAGCGATCGGAGTCGCAATGCCGCGTTCCTCAAACAAGTTCAAGGTTGGCTCGAGTGTAAGAAGGACCACTTCGTTGATGGAAAGCCTCCTACGATGTACTTGGCAGACGGGAAGACGGAAAAGGGTGGTGAAGATGGCATGCCACGAAAGCCGCCACAAGCATGAGCATAGCTCTGCTAGGAGCGGCCACAGCCAGCGCTATTTGTGGCTGATGAACGAAGATGAATATGTAGTCTGCAGTCGCGGGAAGGTTTTTGCGCAGGAACTTCGCTTACGATTTCCATCTTTGACTTTCTGTTTTGTTTCGACATGCTCATCAGCTGCACACTGCTCTCAACATTTGTACATCCTGAACTGCTTGTTCCGAAGCCATGTCGCTATCTCGGTGCGGTCATTTTACAGCTTCAAAGCCAATGCGCAGTGGATAGTGACCTAGGTCACGCACGGTCTGGGGTGTGAAAGAGATTCGGCCAGCATGACGAAAAAGAGGCTGGCATGTCTCGATGTTGTTCAGGACATGGAGGGTAGACCCTTAGAGAATACAGATGTAATGACCTTTAATCAACACTGGACCATCGCCAGGACCCTGCTGGCAAAAGTGCTAGCCTACCTGTGCTAGAAATCTGTAATGGGGTTTTCTAGAAATGTTCATTGACATGGCGGGCGCGAGACAACGTTTTAACCGTAGCTCTTAGGTACAACTGGGTCTTACCGACTCACTGACGGTGGTGAATACTAGCGGGAAGGCCCTAAAGTTTGGTCACTTAAAGCTTGTTCTGCAGGCTTACGGAGCTACATACTAGCGATCAAAGCCTGAGCAACTACCGAACCCAGCGCCCCAACTTGGTAGGAAGGATTTTTTCCCAAACACTCGAAGCAGTATCATGAGCCCGCAAATGCATTACTATTTCATGAAAATTCATGGATAAACGAGTAAGCTGGTCCAAATTGATTCACTACAACACCTCAATTCTGGAATACGCCTTCCGATTTCTGCCGACAAAGCTCGCTATAATCAATAGTTTTGTACTTCTGCTCCTTTCCAGACGCAACGGGGATATCCAGGCGCTCGAGTACAGTATCCCCCTTTGGCGTGACAAAGTACGGGATAGAGAACCTGGGTTTCGTCATCCTTTGCTTGCCCTCCATATCGTAGCTGTCCTCGAGCGGTGGCAAGTGTACTCGATGCAGAGTGGAAGTGAGGTAGTCTAAGAATGTATCAGGCACGGCACGAAGAGAGCGAGGATCCCAATTGACAGACCATTACTCCATCTCTCCAACGCATCCCCAATATTCATAACCACTGCTCCCTCAATAGGTGGTGCACCAATCCATTTCCCAGTCCTTGGATGCTTGACTGTCAACCCGCCCAAAGAATCCTGGAAGAGCAAAGTGAATGAATCGAAGTCCGTGTGAGCACCGAGTCGATCTACCTCTCCGTTTCTCACTTTCTCCTCACTGATAGGAGGATAGTGCCGGTAGCTCAGCTCGTTCTCGATATCGCTGTGGAACTTCAGAAGCGAGTCTTCGCTCGGAAGACCAAGACCGAGTGCAAGTGCCCGGAGGATAATTTCAGATGCTTTCCAGCATTCCGCGTGGAAATTCAGAGCGAAGTCTCGGAATCCTGGAAGTACTGACTCCTCGACCCAAACATTGGGTTGTTCAGGGTTCTCATCACTGCCGATGCCGTAGCTTTCCTGCATAATCCATTAGCTGAAAGATTCCGCCGCCAGCCAGGTGACACTCACGGTAATATCTGGGACTCCTTCAAATTTTTCTCCTTCAATTGCTTGCACAACCTCATGACCTAATTTCGAATATCCACGATAGATCATTGAACCTGGAGGGTGGGCCGCCGAAGCTCTGTCTTCTTCTTTCAAGCCGTAGAATTTCTTGCTCCAAGCGAAGGCTTCCTCAACGACGGATTCGGGATACCGAAGTTCGTGATGTAAATAAAGCCGGTATTGTGACATGCCTCCACTAGTTCGTGAGCAACGTCCAAGCGCTGCTGGGCAGATTATGGCGCTGTCCATGCTTCAAAATCGATGATGGGAATGTGCATGATGACTTCCTGGCTGTAGGGTGATTGGTAGATGTCGAAGAGAAGCAGATTCCCCAGAATTCGTCAAAAGTACACTGATGGCTCGGGTACGAGCCGTTCCAAGAGAATTAGGAGGTAGGAGCAAGTGTGCAGGTGTCTCGGGAAGCTGGAGAAGCTTATCTATAGTACAGACTGCAGGCAGCTGTGAGCGCTTAATCAGTCAACCACACCTATGACCTCTCGGTGGTGGAAGCTCAACGAGCCCTTTTCAGCACCTCGAGTTTTTCAGATTATCCAATAAGAAGCATAATTTGTCAATGTTTCGTTCGACTAAATTGTGCCACTCTGAAGGCATACGTGGAGTTCTCGACAATGAAGTGATGAAAGAGGTAACTAAGTAGGGCACGTGATGCAGGGGTTCGTTTGCATTTCCAGTTTGTTGCACTTCGCACCACGGGCACGGTCCGGGCTGCCCGCCTGCCCAGAGCTGCTGCCAGTTTACACGAAGTTTGAGTCAGTACAATGGAAAGCGGAATAAGATAGTCTTGATATTGCCACGATCCAGAAGCAATGACAACACTTCCAGAGAACAACTGAGAGAGAGCTGAGAAGATGTCAAAGAGAATCACAAGTCCTCCTTAACATCCACCAAATTGACAGTGTCAGGCACTGCAATCTCTTTCTCAAAAGTCTCATCCAGGACTAAAACAGGTTCGTACCCATCGACAGCCTCTACATGTCTTCCATAAGCATCAATATCGCCACTGGTAAGAGGTCCGAGGAATGAAAACCACTGCTCGGTCACTCCGATCGTCCCCTGTGCAGGATCGATGGCTCCAGCAAACTGGTAGTATGTATTGTTCCAGAAATATATGCAGCTACCATTCTGCCTCGTTGCTAGAAGTGATGGCACATCGAAGGCCTTGGGAGAGGTAAGATACGACAGTATCGAGGTCCCAGATGAGATCTTTGACCGATCAAGCTCTGCGACCAGAGTTGAGTTGACGACAGTTGGGTCGACTGGAATCACGTAGTCCTGTGCAAATGATAGCGGGTATGAAAATGTGTTCGTTATCGCAGCTGCATCCTCGTCCGAACTTGAAAATGTTGAGGTTCCGCTTGTGAGCTGATACAGTGTTTCATTGTATCCCTTTGCTGTAAAGTTCTGGATGTTGAGGTACCTTAGGTTTTGAGTCCAGGTAAGTTCTCGTGATCCGGCAGAAGTGGTAATTGTGGAAGTATGTGAAATGCTTCGTTCCGCAGTCAGCTCGACCCAAAGAGTCGTATTCAAGCCAGAAGACGTAGTGATGATAGATGTGAATTCCAATTGTGGTGGTGGTGTCCATGACTGGATGGCCTGTCAGGATAGTTATTAGCTGGAACGACTTCGGGACTTCCAAAATCTGTCCCACCGGACAAGTATCTTGTACGTACACTTCCAGTCGTCTGATCACCAGCACTATCAACCCACAGAAAGATCGAGCCAGAAACCCACCAGTTTGATCCCACTGTCCCCAGAGTTGTTACGGAATCATAGCCCAAGACCTTGAGCTCGAACGTGTGAGACTTCCCATCACAAAGTAAGCCTAACCAAGGACTGACGTCGATCTCGAAATTCGGGAGATCGTAGGTATCGACTCCGACAATCGGCACCCATAATCCAGGACTGATGCCTCCAGTGAAGATGGTTGGGAATGGCCAGATAGCTCCTGCCAGGACACCATCGATGAGCAGCTGCACCTCGCGAAATGGACTGTAGCCATAGATCGCGGTGTTGTTGAAGGTCTTTTCGTACTCGGTCGGAACGTTTGTGAACCAAAACTCCTCAGCACCATTTCCAGAAGCAATAATGCTAACAACGGCTCGCTCGACATTCCTTGGAAATGTCACCGATATTGAAGCATTCCCGTCTGGTAGTGAAATGACTGACGAATGGTTTTCTGAAGACCGTTTAGACGAAATTGGCAGGATTGTGTTTGCTGGCGTGAAGAATTTTTCGTCATCGTAATACAGTGCAGTGACTGTAACGTTGAAATTCCCGGTGAAGACGTCGTTGTAAATATTGTCAAGCTGCATGATAACCTTTTGCTGGGTCCGGAGCAGGGCATCAAAAACGGTGACGTCCTTCAAGAAATTGTAAAAGATCCCAGTCCGGACAGGCATGCCAGTCGTTGTTCGCCAAACTTCTACATCTCCAAGGTAGAGCAAACCAAGTCGATCGTAATTGATTCCAGCGGAAGTGATGGACATGTTGAAAATCACAGTCGTGAAATTGCACCCGGTAGGAGGGGAGTACATTCCTTGACTTCGTCAGTGCTTGAGCTTTGTGATGGATTCGATCACGGACCGACATATGGTGATCCATAACTCGCTGTGAAATCGTGTTGCATGATCACTTGCTTGCAGCTGGTGTCATCGTAGCTCTTTCGTAGCGGAGCTTCCACCTGAAAGACCTCCAGTAATTCTGTGCTCTCGTTCCCATAGAGTCTTCGCTTCAATCCTTCCCGCGCACCGAATGCCTCGCGCAGGAGTCCTACGAAAACGAGAACAATGAGCAGCATCTTGAAATAATTCCTGAATGGAGACTCCAGAGAACGAGGTCGCAATGAGGGGTCCATATTCGGGCAGTCGAAGTGGCTAAATACTGCCCAGAAATGCAAGATTCATGGACCAATCATGGTGTAACGTTGTACCTGGTACCTGATAAGATTTCCGGCACTTGAGGGGTGAAGATCTGGATGGTTTGCGGAAGGTGGGATCAGATAGGAGGGGCAAGATGCCTGGCGAAGATCACCCCTCGTGAAGTTACTGCACGTGTCAAGATTTTACGTTCGTGTTATCATACTAAAATTGACTCTTTGAATATTTTGTACGACATCTGGTAGTAACATATCTGTGGGTTTTCGCACTGAAGCGCTTGGAGTTTTGCAGCCGTTACTCGGGATGACCGGAGGCCAGTTCATATCACGTGATATATCCACCTGTCTGTTCTTTGTGTTGCACTAGCATTTTCCAGCAGGCCTGGTTATCGATTTCAACCCATAGTCCTACGTTTATACTAGAGTACAGATTAGAAATTGGAAATTGCCTCAAGCAAGCAACTGGCCGTTTGAGGCAAGTGAAAGCAGGTGGGTGATTCCCACACGCAAGCAGGTTATATCTGATATGTAACAACTGGAATGAATTTACAACCCAAGAAAATATATTCGTGTGGGATCATAAGATTAGCATCAACCCAGAAAGCCCATTCGTGACAATGAGACATAGATATACCGAATCCCAAGAGTAGTAAAAGCAATTCTCTCATGCATTAGGCTTGCTGTTTGTGAGAGCTTCTAAACATTATCTTGGACCCCAAAGATTTCAATGCAGTCAATCAACCTCCACCTCAAGTAATATCTTATCTCAGTCTCAGATAAGTGCTCCGAAACGTCGTAGCTCGAGGCTCGAAGGAGTTGCTTAAGCGAGGGCTAGTCTAGATTTGTTGACGTGACGTGGGAACAACAAAGCGCTGCCGCACAAAGCGCCTTGAGCCTCGAACTCGAGGATATAAAAACATCAAAATCTGAACTCTCGAAGTGGTAGCCTTCGAGCGCCTCCAGTACGCAAAGCTTTCAACTGAGCGCAGCTACCTTCAGAGTATTGCGATCTGCAATTGCAAGTATTGCTCAGTAAGTTTGCATTCGTATTCTCGGTCCATTCTATCCTCAACTCGAATTCGAGTTCAGCTTCATATTCGAACTGAATTTTTCAAATCTCGATATCACCTCCTTGAACGCGAAGATTGGCAGAGGCTGACCTGTGTCAAGTTGCTTGTCTTCAACCTTCTCAACCAAACAAGATGAAGTCTCGTTCGAGCCACCGTGCGCCTTCTGGCCGCCGAACCTCTTCGAAGAGCCACAGAGATTCCTCTTCCACAACCAGATCTGCTCAATCAACAATCGGTACCGATCTGCTAATCTCCCAAACTGAGCAGGCCTTGGCTGCACTCCAAGCTGGAACTACCACCTTCACTCTGTTCTCAACCATGCCAGCGGAGATGAGATTGAAGGTTTGGGGACATACTTTCGAGTCCAAGGAGGCTGTCTGTATCGAGCACAATGTCTACAAGTCTGATGTCAATGATGATTCCACCAAGGGTCAGTACTTCTCACCTTGCTCCTCTACACGTTACACCTCAATCATGCGACTCAGCTGAAGATGCTAACCTACTGTCGATAGCTTTCATCGAGGAGAATAAGAGACTTCTGCCTGTTGCCCTGTTCGTTAATAAGGAGAGCAGAGATCACGCGCTCGGCTGCCATACCATTATCCACCGTGATGAGATTGCTGCTCCAATCAAGTATGCCGGACTCCGCCCACTTTGTGCCAAGGCTTCAGACGTCTTCTGGGTTGAGTTCATCACTATGATGAACTGTCCCGATGAGCTCCACGACTGGATTTCTGCTATCAAGACCAACCATGCCGGCTTCATTGACAGTATCACAAAGTTGGAAGTTCGTGGTACCTTCAGCGAGTTCTTCTTCCCCAGAGTCCTCAACGACAACAAGAATACTTGCCAGTCCAGTGCCGAAATTGATCCTTCCCGCAAGATGATTTGTGGTTCCGTTCTTCTCTTCCCAGCCCTCAAGGAGATCACTTTCACCGGTAAGGATGACGACAAGGATTGGGTTACTCCTCTTGGTAGACTCCAGTTGGAGCAGCTCAAGGCTTGGATTGTTGCGTTCTTGGAGCAGTTGAAGCCTCTTTTCAACGGTGGTGCAGTAAGTCAAAACCCCACCCAGAACATGTACATTAGCTAACATGATTCGCTTTAGGCTCCCAAAGTAACCTTCCGTCCTTTCAAGACCTTCCAACAGCTTATGGATGGTTAACTTCGCGAAAGTCCTAAACTTGACACTGGCTCATAACATTGGTACTGCATGTGTTGGCACATCAATAGTCTGTGGTGATATCAACTCTACCCATCGCTTCGGCTACATTGGAGGATTTGATTTCTAAGGCTGTTGTTTGTCTATCTTTGGGGTCTCATTGCGTGTGAGTTCAGAAGCTACTGGGTGAAATTCAGGAGAGAGATGTGGTTATGGGAGAGTGAGATGCGTTTCTAAATGCCCAGAAGTTGCTAGGTAGCCTACAAATGGAATGCGTCCTCAGTAATCTGATGCTTCCGTGATCAATTACTCTCCGCGTGATATTTGTTCCCACTGACCCATGCATTCTTTCAACTGTGGTCGGCTAGATATTTCTTGGAAGGTTAAAAGGTCACAGCAAGGGTTCACCAGAATGAAGAGGAGATGATCATCAATAGTCAAGGGTTCTCTTATTGTCAAATCGTTCGTAAAATGAGAGGCAATACCAATCCCGATTTGATCCTGGCTGATGCCTGATGGTATGCAGTCAAGATAGTCAAAATTGTAAGCTTTCAAAAGCTCACCAGTCAGCTTCCGATGTCATAGGCTTCTGCTTCGCTTCTCTAGAGAGACAATCACCTCCCGATATTTTGACTCGTTCCCAGACCAGACTTTCAAAGGCACCCAAGTAGCTTTATTCCCCGCACACATGCCCAATTCAAAAGCTTGTCCTAGGATCCCGCCATGCTCGAGTAACTATCTCCGGTGCCTTTCCCGACAAGAAACAAGTGCTTGTGGTTCTCGAACATCGGCATGGAATCAGCCTTGAGCTGCTTTGTCTCTATCATTTGGACCAACTTGGGCTTCGGAAAATCCCACCAGGACTTCTTGCCGGTAACACAGAGGCATTCCAATGATGGAAGCAGCAATGGACTGCCCTCGCCACCCTTATGGACTGATGTCATCTCGCGGAGCACCTTTTCTCCCTCTATAGCAGACATATATCCCGACTTGTACTCAACGTCCCTCAGCTCGATTTTCTTCAGAGACGCAAAACAAGTTGCATTCTCCAGAATGAAGCGCTCGAGAAAGCTGCGATTCCATCTTGATTGACCGCAAATGTAGAAGGATAGACCGACCAAATCGACTTGGGGGTTGATGCAGATGTGGCTTGGGAGTCGTCCTGGCTTCTGACCATAATATGGCGTTTTCCAGTCCTTGACACACAACTTGGGAGAAGCGAGAACCTAGTAGTGGCGCAGTGTATCTTGACGTGACTCTCGATTGATGTATAATATGACTGGGAATTGGTCCGACTTCAGTGGTTGGTGGTATCCCACTTTCTGACCAGGTTGTAGGTTGAGGACGCGGCGTCTTGGGAACATCATTCTCCAGCACGCAAGGCGGATCTCAAGGGGTAGTCGGTTCAGGTGATGGAAGTCGTGGAGGTTCTTGCAGTTGTCGATCTGGACGAAGAGCTCTCCGTTGGGGTCAGCAAAGTTCACTGTCATGACTGCGAGCGCCATTTGGACAACCTCGATAGAGTATTCGAACATCCTGCGTCGTTTGTCAGTGAGAGAGCGTTGGAGAAGGCAGAGACAACTTACTTTAATTGCTTGGGATTTGAACTGACGAACCACGATTGCGTTTGTGGTTGAGTAAATGCTTTGAGTTGGGATCCTGTAGGGAGGTTGTTAAGCAAATGTTTGAGAAGACGAGGAAGCTGAAGAGAAGTGGAAACTCTTTGTCGTCGATATGAGACTAGGGTTCGCTGGGGGATGCGATGCGAGTCGAGATGTAGATCGAAGAATTCGTGATCAAAATCTGTCTTCTTCAAAAGTAGTCGATGTTGGATTGATTTATGGTGAACATAAAGGCTTTGGCTCATTCAGAGATTGGACTGATCGCCTCTGAAGTGAATGTCAACAAGGTCGCCAAAGCAAATAGCATAACTCACGTGACGCTCCGAGGTACTGGAGGTGTTGCGGCCCCTCAATTCACTCGGATTCCGTGCACGGCAGTTCGAACGGATGAAGTGGTCAGCTAAAGTTCGTTCGTCATGATCATGTTATACAACATCTTAAGCACACTGAATTCGAGCCAAAAGCTCCAATTCCGAAAACGCCTCCGCTATGAACCAAAAACGCTCTTCTCCAAAAAGCCGTCTGTCCAAAAGTATCTTCAAGAAGTGATATTTTAAATTCAATGCGGGAGAATACAGAGAGTCGAAGTCTTTTCAAACTCGATCGTTGCAAACATAGTCTGGTGACCATCATAAGTCCATCCCAGAAGAAGAGTCTGAGAGCAGGTCAGGTCAGCAACAATCCATGTAGCAGCGAGACGGGAACAGAACATACCTTGCCAGTAGGATCTATGTCAGGGTAGGCATGTGTGCCATAGTTGTATGTCACCGAGCAATGGACATCACTCTTATTGTCATCGCAGCTGAAGGACTTGTAGGCATCGATGGGCTCGATAGACCAGGGACCAGTGATCCAGCCAGTGGTAGAATACATGAGCCTGAAGATACTGTTTCCGACCATCTCATCGTTGAACACAGCGATCCAGGTGCCAAGATGCTCGTTCCAGAAGATGTCCTGTTGATGTCAGCTGAATTTCTCAGTGTCAACAATGGTTGGGTGCATGACAGACTTACCCCAGTGCCGACGCCAAAGCCGTCTTGCTTGTACTGGAAGATATTCGCAGAAGTATCTTGGGCGCCAGGAGGGTTTTTGGTCCATTTCTTGCCGTCCCAGAAAGTGTACTTTGTCTTGTCTGCGATTTGAGACTCGTCGACGCGAGCAACCTTGAGACCGAAAGAGTCCTCTGGTGCAGCGAAGAGAAAGATATCGTTGGAGCCATCCCGTGCTCGGGCCAATCCAAATTGGCCATAATTGGTTTGGTATTTATACCACAAAGCAACAGCTTCTCGCGTGACGACTGGACCAACATCATCTATTGTAATCTTGGCGAGTGTGGAGTAGAGGAATTTCTCGGCGTATGGAACGATGGTAATGTCGAGCACATCGGACACTGTATATCCGCAGGAGCCACCGCAGGCAGAGACGATGTTTGTATTTGGCCAAATGGCATATCGGTGGTTTAATTTATTTTCTTCGCCAGTCTCCCCATTAATGGGTGTCTTACTCGTTGCGAATGGCCACATTTGTTTGACCCAGGTGTCGTCAGTGACGCCAATATCTGTGACATGCATGCCGTCCTAAAAGAGAATGCAATCAGCATGGAACTTCTGTGTCAGCCTCATTCAATGCTCACCTCGCTGGCAATTGCTATCGAGTTGGACGTGAAAGGTAAGAAGCCGAAATCTGCGAGAGCCTGGGTGTTGGATGTTGTGGTATCGGCAAAGTTGATGATGTGCTTGCCATCTATCGTCCCTCCACCACCACCATCTCTTCGTATCGTCCACGGAAAGTTCGACGTAATGTTTTCCACAGAAGTCGAGCCCGTGATAACAGGAGCAGGTACAGTAGCTCGGTAAGCGAGTGGACCGGCCACAGCAAGTTGTGCTAAAGTGAAAAGGTAGAATGTTTGCATAATGACAGCCATCTTGGACGTTCTTGATGAAGAGAAAAGAAAACACAAAAACACAGAGAACGCGATAAAGGAGTGTAGATATTTGGTAACGAAAAAGAAGGTGGCACTGTAAAGAGAAGACAAAATGAGGTGCGAGTGAAGCAGTCTTTATCTACATGGCTGTGGATTGCCTCGATGCGGACACCACCAAGTGCACCACTGAGCGCCATGCGTACATAACGCCGACCTACAGATCTAGCGTCGTCGAGTCTTCGATGCCGTGATTGAAGGGAGGCGGGATGGTAGGTCGTGACGGGAATTTTCTTTCACTACTTCACATGTCGCCAACCTGGCGGGCGAGGCTGGCAGTAATTAAAGTGGATTTCTGGCGATGAGCTTATATAGTGCACTTGCTGGCTGAGCGCCAATTGCCTCATTCCATCCCATTTCAGTGAAGGAAGAATGTTTCCCGTCTCCCTCGCAGACACCCTTGGACCTGGGGCATGTACCCGACCACAGAGGAAATGTTTCAAGCTTCGAAAAGCTAGAACAGGTACTCCTGATATGGCAAAGATACAGACATTGCAGATCATGAAATTTAGGCTCGATCTGGCCCCTTGTCCTGGAGGCCAGTGGCTGGCAAGCGAAACGTTCTAGTAAACACTATTTTTCCGCGTCGGATGGTTTAGCGCTGGACTAAGAAGACGCGGATACTCCCCCTCGAATGACAACCAGTCAGCTCTTAGATTTAGGGTTGGGATGTTTCAAGCTCCCGAGGAAATAAGAATGAAGGGACGAATTAGTTGGGTAGTCCCAGTCATGTCAGCAAATAGGGGCAAGCCTCGGTAAAGTGAGCAAAACACAGGGGCTAGTCACGTGTCTTACCTCCTTCCGGTCTTTCGACTACCAGAGATCGCGCGAGCACATTACTCAGCATCCTTCTTCATGGGCGGCGAGAGTTTGCTTCTGTTGGAGGCATAATTTTGTCCTTTTGAGTAAATTTTCTCATCCATAATCCCTCTCCCACTCCAGCTTCAATCGTCCTTGATCTCGGTTGCCATGTTGAACCTCTCTAGTCCAAACCTTCTATTTTCATGTCCCCCATCGTAGCTTTCGTACTTGGCCAAGTTCCTTCCTCGTATGCTTCCGCTCAATTCTTTTTTCCGTATACCCGCACAAATTCCTGTCTCCAATCATTTCTTTCAATGATTCGCTAAGGTCCATGATCGCTCGCCACGTCCTAAATCCTCTACCTTTTTGCAGGAGTTCGCTATGCACCGACGCATACATATATATGATCCAAGTACCGAGGGTCCATGCCCCACTGATGCACGAGTACATAAGCAGTAGTACATAGGAGAATCCCTTTGCTTGTTGCTAGTTTTGACCTCGACTACTGTGTCTTGGCGATGGAGCCGAAGGACATTTCCTCCGGGGTGAACCTACCCAAGTATAGATGTCTTTCGAGATACAATCGTAGTTGCCTTGATGCTTCAAATACGTCTGGTTCCACTCCCCATAAGAACCGCCATTGATTACAGGAGCTAGAGGAAACCAGACTTGACAGCTCGGATCATCGTACATCTTAACGGCGACGCACCACGAAAATAGGTGTAGTGATCCGCGCTGAGAAACAGCACGGATGTCGTTGCGTTGATACATGATGAGCTGAATGTATCTGATATATTCTGTCCTTGGTTATCTAAGCGGTATTGTCCCGAGAAATAGATCATGGTTGCATTCGAGGTGAGTTTAAAGTTGGCGGTATGTTCGTACCATTTACCTGCGAAATCATCAAAGTATATATAGTCAGGAGGCTGGTTACGCCTGAGGTCTTGGTAGACATGAGATGTGAACCCAGACGAGACATCAAGTTTGGATCCGTCTGCGATTTGCAGGACGGTTGCCTGTATCGCGCGATATCCTGAAAGGGCATCTATGAGTATTGGTGTTAAAGCGATGTATATAGTGGTACCCAAAAGCCACAGGAGCATCAAGCGACTCTTCAGATCTGAGTTATAGAGGACGGCTTTGAACAGGGAACGGCATCCATTCGTTCCTGTTGAAGTGAGGGAGACGGCGGCGAACAACTCGTAAGTGATCGAATGTCGTTCACTGATGTACATCAGCACTGCATAGAAGACTCTGCAGCTGAGATATATTAGGACTGCTTGTACACCGCGGCCAACAAGAGCATTCCAGGCGAGATCGATTGCTTTCGCTTGAGCGAATGCCATTTGTCCAAAGTTTACATTCGTCCCCCTGAGATTGAAGTCACCAGTATGCCTGCGACCCAGTCAGTGGTACTCTTCAACTAATTGCCTTCCAGGATCTATTACATGCAGTCATAGCCTGGTCGATTTCCAACTTTCTGGGTGGCTGGATAAGCATACCGCTGTACCAGACAAATATGTATCACGACGGCAAGAAACATCACCATGAAAAGTGGAAAATATTCTCTCAAATCGAGAAAGACTGGTGGAGGCCAGATTTCGGCAAGGGGCCAGGAGCGAGACCCGTCGTCTCTTATTGGAATATTGTACCAAGTCTGTTCTGGTGTTCGGAAAGACTTTGGTGGAAATTGTTCCTGATATTCATCGAAATCGGGATTCGCGTTTGGCTGAAGACTGTCGAGGAACCGCAAGATACTGCCGAGCTTAAAAGTTTCAAGCTTATTACGGATCATTCGGGTATTTGAATTGTTTGAATGGGAACATGTTTGCGGTTCTTCTTTTTCGCCTGAGCTTGAAGGCTGTTTCCTCTTGCCAAAGACGAAGGGAATGTTCACGAATGCTTTTCGACCAGCCCACGAAGAACTGTATTCTAAACGAGATTCTTCGCCGTCATGTGCAGCTACCTGTCTCGATTAGTATTAATGAAGTGACTCGACCCTGGATTACACGACATTGTGATACCTTCTCATTCGGGACCAAATAGTTTACAGAAGCATTGCTGTTTCCACAGTCCGAGTCAGCCAGACCCCCTCTCTCGATATCGACAGACGAGAAACTGGTCGACAATGATTCTCGGCTCTCCATCTTGAAGCAGATGTATGTTCTCCTATTTGTCAGCTCAATGACCGCGAAGACTTATATGTGTGGGCTGAAAGATCATCCACACTCCCATATGACGATACCCAGCTTTACATTGCGAATAACAGGCCACGGTACTCCCAGGAGTACCTGCATTCATGTGTCAGCAATTTTAATCCACTATATGATTGCAGTTCAGAGGTTCTTGTGTGGTTCATCAGCACTCAGCTTGTCCGTAGGTAGCAGGGGATATACAGCGGTAGAAGTCCAATGGATCCCAGCGATTTGGTTATGTGGTCAGCTTTCATGCAGACGTTGTTCAGTAACGGATTGAGGCCGGGCATGCTGACATCAAATCAATTCTTTGAGCCAAGGGTTGAGATATGCAGAGGAACAACGGAAGGCAACCATGATTGCGGTTCTTTCCGTCTGATTTGCTGATTCCAGGGCCTGTGATTTGGCGCGTTCTGGCAATCTAGCAAGGCATTAATCAGCACCCTTCTCCCAACAGTAAGCAACGTTCACGTGGTATCATTTTGATCCTTGAAGTAGCACGCAAGCGACACAAATGCCGAAACTTCTTCGATCTCGATCCATGTACCGTGAATGTGTTGTTCCTCTCGGAGGTTGTCTAGCGGCTGGCGTGGAGTTTACAGGCCTAGTGCGGGTAATGGAGGGGTACGACAAGACACGTTCCATCATGTTGAACATCGGTGCATAGATGAATATCACCTAAATAACCTTCAAGTAGACTTCTTCACCTTCAAGCCAAGAGGTACGAGAAATTTGACCATAACAGCTACCCATCGTCTGCAATCCTTTAAGTGATTTGGACATGATAGCGGGGTAAGCGAGCAAGAGTTTCAGGCTAGAGATGCGCTAGAAATTGAGCGGAGGCAGACCAAATACTGCGATCACGATCAGCGACAGTATGAAGGTAATAGGAGATAATCCACTACTCCAGCTCATTGAGAACAGGTATTGGATTATGACCAACAGCAATAATCACCCATCCAGGTGTCAAGACCTCAAGTTGCCGTAACTGACCTGCTTCACTGCTATGTAAATCCAGTCAAAGTGTGAAATACTTCACATATCCTACACTTGATTCACTTCTAGCTGGGACTTCAGATATCTCCGAGTCAGTTGTCTGATTTGGTGCATCCTCTGGTCTGTTGGCGTGTAGCTCTTGCGTTTCTCACCGTCCCATAAGCTAATGATTGCTATTGAACTGCTACGTCTCCAGCAGCACGTGTTTCGCGAAGTCTCTGGAAAGTTTTGGATCCTTTGTATCCAAATCCGAGCAAATCCACAAAATGTGAGTCGCTTCGTACCTCTATGGAAGCCTGTTCGGCAGGTTACAAGCTCGGCAGCTGTGTGGAGTGAAAAGGCTTCTGACGAGATCCACAACACGCATTAACATCGGTCCGACCCATACAATCCACAGCAGAAATCAACTGGTGAAAAGCAATACAGCATGGCCATACTCTTGCTGCAGGCTTTCAGGGTTGCTTTGAAGATCTAAAATCAGTGATACATAGCAGTCCACAGGAGTATATGGTATACGAGTTGTCGTCCCTGATTGGATGAGCCAATTAATCTATGTACCCCAGACTCTGGGCTGCCCGTGTGGATCGGAAGCCGTTGTCAATTTTAGATTTTTCAGCTTCAGGGGTCTGGAGAGCCTGTCCAACTAGGAAGCCTAACGCAGTAACTAGGGCAGCCTACTCGGTCTGTACTTGTGAAACAACTTTCCTTCCCTTGACTTTGAAGTCATCGAGGTCTTCAGATGGCAAAATAGCCTCGGTTCAAGATACCAACACATATTCACATCTGGAAAATCTCAATAATTAAAACATTGTGAAAACATCGAAATAATGAGTTCTTTCCGCGGATTAAGAGTAAAGTAGTCCCGTTCGATAAATGTGCCGTGATACCTGGTGGGATGGCAGTGGCAGTAGGATTCGGTTCCACAATGATGTGCAGGACAGGGGCCGTTTACAGACTTTGCATCACAAAACCGGGTTCGGCATTGGAGTCACGCCGACTGTCAATTGGCTCAAGGTGCGCTCTGCCCTACAGACGCTGAGGCTGAGTAATAGGCTAATTATCCACAGTGATAGGTGTGCTGATAGGAGCGCATTGGCATCCGCAGACGTACATCCCACTTCACGATCGCAAGTTTGTTTCCTGGATGGAATGCCGCTGCTCTGTCCCCTCACCTCTTGTGTTGGCTTCAACAGTCCACTATGTCAACCAGTCGTGCGAAATCGATCAGTAGCAATGAATCGCACGATTGGGACTCGATCAAGGACATTTTCGCGACGCTGTACGTGACGGAGGATAGGCCTCTGCGTGAGGTTCGGGCCATTCTTGCCGAGAAATATGGGTTCAATGCGACGTGCGAACCACCGTACAAAATTCGTGTCTTTGATACTGATAGAAAGCAGGGAACGCATGTATAAGAGGAGGATAAATCACTGGCAACTAGACAAGAATAATAAGGTACCTGGTGGCGTCGAATGAACCAGCTAGCGTGACTACTGACGCATTATGATAGGAGGAGGAGATGCAATTTCTAGCCCAGAAATCCGCCGAGCGTGCCGCTATTGGCAAACGTTCTGCTTTTCGGGTCAGGAATCGCGAGATCACTCAAGCTGCACTAGATCACTACTTCAAGAGGAAGAAGATTACCAAAATCGGGGCCCGAAAAGGGTCATCAGGAGATGCGTCGACGCCCCCTCACATTGTGTGCTATACACCACCAGATACCCCAACACCGGAGACCTCAGAGAGCTCCTCTCCAGAATTTGCTCCAAGCGATACCCCAAGTACAGGAAGTGATGAGCCGATACTAATAGACAGTTCTCCCGCTTCATATACACAGCAAGTTGCGAGGTATAGACCGCCGGAGGAGAAGTACTGGCTGCCTGGAAGTCCGAATCAAATAGAGCCTCCAGGACACTTCAAATCAATGGAGATTCTTCTGTCTGCTACGCAAGATTTCTTCCGGTCAACACTGATAGCTAAGGACGGCGTCGATGCCTATCATGTCACCCAACAGGCAATGTCATGGAACATGAGGAAATTCTACGTCCTCGCCAACTCTGTCGCATCGTTTATGTCGGAAGGCTCATGGCAGGAAGCTCAAACGGCATACGGTGAAACACTAGAGCATGTCGGTCCTGTTCTTCGCGATCGCAATCCTATCCTCTTCGTCTGCCTGCTGCAGATATGCTGCAAGTTCCTCAAAGACGGACAATTACCGGCACTGCGGCCTCTTCTCCAATTGGTACGAGGGATGGCAGCTCATGTCCATTCGGTTTCGCATTCGATGCACATCATCTGCGGAGCTTTACTGGAATCAATGGATATCCTTGCGGACATCATGACGATGGGACTATTCCAAGCAGTCGACATTCTGAAATTTCAACTTGGACAGGAGCATCCACAGACATGCGCAGCCGGACGAGGACTGCACACCACTCTCATGGTCACTCACGATTACGCCGGAGCGTTGAGAGCTTTTCAACCCGTTGCCGAAATCGAAGCCAGGCTCGCCAACGCGATGAGACTTGAGTCCAGATTCCGCATCATCGGATCCCTCATGGCGATGGGAAACCTCCGTCAGGCCGCAATCTTGCTTGAAGAGGCTCAAATAATTATCGACACACTTGAAAATCCAGAGCAGAAAACGCAGCTCATACTAGGTGCTCTCTCGACAAGAGGCGAGTGGCTTCGACTGAGTCGTGACCCCCGAGCGATCGCTGTACTTTCGGGGGCGTACGAATTTGCGAAAGCGAACAAGTGGTTGCACAATGGGTCGTGGAGTCTAAATGCTCGGAGAGCGTTGAGGCTGGCCAGGAATTCCGCCTTATCGGATGCTCCTTTGGTACCTTTCATATACTGGTTTTGAGTCCGGGCAGGGAGGCGTTTCGGATTCTGGAGATATCAATGGGCTGCATCAAACAATGTCCCGGATATAGGATTCAACGGGACTTCACTTGGTTTGTATTTTACGTGCTGCATTTGGAGCGCGGCGTTGGATACCTAGGTTATCGGCTGAACTTGAGGAATAACATGGCGATAGATATGGTTGGGACGTCAGTTTTGTGGGATCTGGGGTCCGATGAAGTATCTCATGAAGCTTGGACCGCGGCGCAGTTATCGCGCATCCTTGAGTCTTATAATTCAACTGTCCTTTTCCAAGTTTGTTTGATTGCATCGGTTCGAATCATCTGTCCTTCTAGGACGATTATGTCACTTGAAAGGGATGAAATGCATAGGAGGTGCGAGCAGGATGCCTTCACCAGGACAGTGAGCCAATTGGGGAATTGGGAGTGTCAGCACTACGCCATAAAGAGTGGACGAGGTACCCGCCGCAGGCTAAAGGACGTGTTGACGCTACGTGATTGGCTCAAAGTATGCGATCCTGGAACATACCCAGCATCAGCGGCACGGACTTCCTAGGACATCTCACCTTCCCTCAAGCATCCTTCCACAAGTTCTTCAATATTCTTCTCTTCATCAACGCTTTTCCTATTATTTTTTCTTTGCACAAAGCTGTATTCGCAGGCCAGAGTCAACAAAGATTAACGTATGCCGAGGCAAGGCCCACAAAACCCCGCTCAAGCCTTTGCGACAACATGATTGACGAGATCATTGACCAAGGCGCGGCCGCCATTCGTTGGGACTCCAGGATCTCTGTAGCTGCTGGACTACTGTCAATCGTGTTCTTCACAAGGCTGATAACGTCACTTCGGTCAAGAATAGCATTGTGGCGGGCAGGGAGTGAAAAGATACCCCCAATACTGCCCTACTCCCTTCCTGGTCTGGGAAATCTACTGGCCTTTGCTTTCGACACCAAGGAGTTGCTGAGTGTCATCATGTAAGAGCCAACTTGTCTATGAAATCCAAGCAAAAGGGGCGATGAGCGAGGATCGTTTTGGCTGATCGTGTTAATTGCAGTCAAAAGTATGGACCAAATATTCCGGTCCGCATTAGAGTTTTGAACAGAAAGCTTCATTTCATTTCTGGCCATGAGAGTGTTCTTGCCATATTTAAAGGTTCCAGGGACTTGACAACTGCTCCAGCTTCCATACTGGTCCTTGAGAACGCCTTTGGAAGTCCAGCGAGCGCCCGCCATGTTTTCGAAAGAGACAACACCGGTGTTTCCTCCCAACCTCTCGAAGGTAGCAACGACTTGGAGCCGCACAATCGAGTCTTTGCCATTACTCACAGGAGCCTGCATGGCCATTTGCAGGGTATTGGATTGAAAGAATTGGCTGCACGGTTCCTGTACTTTCTCGAAGCAGAGCTTTCGGCACTGGACATCGGTCCCGATGAATGGACAGCCATCCCGGATTTCTATGACCTTCTCAAGAAGTCAATTTTCAAAGCGTCGACGACTGCATTGTGTGGACCGACTTTGTTCGAGTTGAACCCGGACCTCACAGATGATTTCTGGGAGTTTGATACACACATTGCTAAGCTATTCAAGAACCTCCCACGCTGGATGATTCCCCGGGCTTTTGCAGTCAGGGACAAAATGAAGGCATCGATCACGAAGTGGCATCTATATGCGGGAGAGAGGTTTGATCGTGATGACGAAGCGCTACAGAAATTAGAGTGGGAAGAGCTCTTTGGTACTAGGTTGATGCGAACGCGTCAAACAGATTTTGCCGGTGTGGACGGGCTCAATGAGGATGCTATTGCAGCTAGTGACTTGGGAATGATTTGGGGGTAAGTGATTCATTCTGGCGCTGTGGTGGGATTGGTACATGCTGACTTCTCTTAGAACCAATGCGAACATTGTTCCGATGATCGGATGGTCAATGATTGACACACTGATTCGGCCTGAGCTACTTGCTCAAGTGCGAGAAGAGATCTCAAGTATCGCCGGGTCATCTGCCAAAGGCTCTGACATAGGCGAACACATGCCGAAGCTTCTTTCAAACCCGCTTCTTCAGTCCATATACAGCGAGGAATTACGTGTCCGCAATGGCGTCATCATCCAACGAGTTCCAGTTGTGGACAATTTCAAAGTCGGCAACTGGAAATTCCCAAAAGGCGACATGATTGTGACCTCCACTTGGCACGAGCAAAGAGACAGGTCGGTCTGGAACGAGGGGCCAAACATGGAGCATTCAGTGGAGGAGTTCTGGGCGGAGCGCTTCCTTGTCTATCCCAACGATCCCAACAGCGGCCCTGGGAAACCCGGCCGCGACACCAAATCTAAAGGCAGAGTCGGAGGGATAGATGAAGCGAACCGACCAATATTCACCACCGACTCAGTAACAGGATCGTACATCCCATACGGAGGAGGAACAAAGATCTGCCCTGGTCGCTTCTATGCGAAACAAGAAGCTATTGGTGCCATGGCGATGTTCTTGACGATGTTTGATATCGAGTTGGAGAAGAATGATATTCCGCAGCCGAACATGGAATACTTTCCCTTTGGCGTTGTACCTCCTTTGGGAATTTTCCCAGCTCGGATGAGAAGGAGGAAGGTCTAAAAGCGAGTCGAAAGAAATCCCCCCCCATGGCCCAACTTGTGTATAGTCTGTCCTCTTTGAATACAATCGTCTTGGAGATTCAATTCCATTCATCTTCCCTTTTCAGAATGTGGTGGTTCGCGTTACTGCAATGTCTGCAATGCTGCCTCGGATCGTCTGGCAAATGAGACGGGTGAGTGAAGGCAACGCACACTAATTCATCTGATTCGATTACTCCTAGTTTCTCTGTTGAACCCATTTTAGATATCGAAACACGGCTTAAGGGGATTACGTGCAGCTCGAAGCTATTACCTGGGCGGAACATAACTTGTTCGCACCTTCCCACCATAAAGCTTAACAATGCTTGATCTTCTCCCAAGCTACCATTACATTCAAACCCATCAAGTACACATAACTTACTGCTTTTGTCTACGTACTGCATATCTTGTTCCCAGAACTCGGATTCCTTCATGGCTCGACAATCCCACCAATCTCATCTCAGGCGACTGGCCATCCGCCAACAACGCGAACAACACGGTCAACTCGAGCACCCCGCGACACGACCTGCCGAGCCAATAGAACAACTGCCACTTCCCGAAGTCCCTGAGCCCACTCCACGAGGCAGATCTCCTACCGGGTCCGAGCAGGACTTCACCGAACCAGATATCGACCCCAGGGCAGAGAACCACCGAGACAAGTCTCCTCTAACTTGGTTCCATAAACGCGAGTCGAGGCCCGGTGCTTCTCAACTCGACAGATTCGTTTGCTACGCTCTCAACAAACTCCAAGAACCTCTCAGCCCACACCATGAGTTGGGTTCCCGTTGCTTCGACTTGGATTCCGACGAACCAGTAATATTATATGAGCAGGACGATACCTGGAACGACTTCTACTTGACCCACATCCTCATTATGGCTTACAAATTCCGACTAACTTCTGGAGAGGAAGTCTATAACTTGGCAGCATTCGTGGCTTGTTGTTTTACCCAAGATGAATATAGATGGCTTCTAGGTGCTGATATGCAAGATATAACGAGCGACTCATAGACACAATGAAAAGATCCAAGCTTCAGCTTCTGATTCGAGGTTGTGACTATGAATCAAAATGCACTGACGTCTGAATATCCACATCTGCAATTTCACTAGCGAGCACGTAAACATGAAAAGCAATAAAAGCGTAGGAATATGCAAGTATACTCGAGATATATAAAAAAACACGAAATGCGGTAAAATTGTGATTGAATCCGGTCCAGCATATCTTGCGTCTGTATTGTCATGCACCCAAAGTAAACTCTACCCACAGTCAAAATTCAGCTGCTGACAAAATGTATTGTACACCCCGCACTTACCTCGCCAAAGCTCTCAATCCGTTTCACAACTTCAATACCTCGAACTCCCGAGTTGGGAAAACGTCCCAATTATCAGAAGCAGTTGGATTCCCAAATGGCACCAGGGCAGCAAACCGCATCTTATACTTCCCAGGAGCAATCTGCGTGCCATTGGCCAATCTTCCGAACCACCACAACTCCGTCCCATACGCACCGGAGATATCCCGATGGAGATCTCTCAATGGCATAGCAACAAGATCATCAGCATCATCAACACTAGGATCAAAGATAGTCTTGAACCCAGCTTGAGACCAACTGGTTGCAGATCCAATATATCCTGCCTGCCCGACAACAGGCGGATATCTCCAATCTCGCTCTTTCCAGCTGGCTTCGAAGATATCCCAGCGTAATTCGGTCGTAGCGTAATCGATTCGAGCGTACAAATTTAAGAAATCTTGCTTCTCGACGCTGAGATCGAATGTGAAGTTGGATTTCTCGCTGAATGGGATAGCGGCTCGGGTCGATATGATACGCGGGAAGCCAATCGAGTAGGAGAACATCTGCTTCATGCCCAGGTCTCTGTGGAGGTCTGCTCCGAGACCTAAGTATGGGACGCTGAGAACTTCTCCGTTGCTGCCTTTGACCAAGACTTTGCCACTGTACATGGGGATCTTGGTAGCGTCCAGTCCAGGTGGGTATGCGAATGAGAATTTCGCGGCTTTGGTTTGGCCCGGCTGGACTGTGAATGTGCCGGTGGGGAATGAAATGCTCGGAACCATCTTCTTAGGGGAGAAGATCAAATCTTCCAGCCATGCGATTCGTGGCGTTCCCCAGACTGTTGGATCAGTATTGTATGTTTCGATGCCACCTGCGTCCTGGGCTTCGAAAGTGTACGTGATGGGTTTTGTGCCCGCATTGGTGATATCCACGCTGTGGTAGCGGCTAAAGTAATGCGTATCATTCAGCGCGAACTTGGAGAACGAAAGACTGGTATCGTAGTTGAGGATCTTGGTGGCGTTGAGCAGTCCAGTCCCAACTTGTGCAACAGAGGCATAGAAACCATAATCCGTATTTTGTTCTTGGCCATCGTCCCAACGGATGGATTCGCCAGAGGAGATGATTCTCATGGCCAAATCCTTAGCGAACCCTGGACCGTGGACACGTCGACCCCCATGCTTACTGATGTACAGTGCGGCAACACCAGCAACGTATGGGCAAGCCATCGAGGTCCCACTGAGGATAGCCCATCCTCCTCCGGCGTACGAGCTGAAGATTTGTCCCCCTGGGGCAGCGACATCTGGTTTTATGGACAAGTCGTTAGTAGCTCCGATAGATGTGAAGTAGCTGGCAACGCCACCACTAAGGCCGTTTTCGACACCGACCAAATTTTGGATGGGATAGATGGTAAAGTCGACCGTGACATTACCACCTGCTTTAATTGTCTCGATCATCGCTACACCAGCCTCAGCGGTGATTGAGGCGATTAGAGGGGTTTCATCTGTTTGACCGGGTATGACCAGAGGCGACTCGTTGTTGTATGCCAGGATGGTCGAAGCGCCGAACGCTGCGATGTTTTGCTGCTTCTGTGAGAAGTTGCAGCCTCCGCGACGAACCAAGACGACTTTGTTTGACAGGTCTGGTGTGCCGGCCGGAAGAGGGTTACACCCATCATCAGCGATACTGGTGTCGAGGGTCAACGGGTATATTGGCCAGTCCTTGACATCAGATGGGTACCAGTCAACGGGAGCTCTGTATGCCATATACGTCGTGTTGGAAGATCTATCTAGATTGAAATTACCGAGGAACGATGGTGAGGCAATGACATCAGCTTCGACAGAGGCGATAGCAAGGACATGTTCTCCGGATGACCCACTGCTCGCAGCGAATGCTCCTGCTTGGCCGTCGTTTCCAGCAGAGATGGTGACAACGACTCCTTGGTCGACGAGTCTAGACGCAACGAGTGCCCAAGCTCCGTCCGTCCAGCCGCTAACTCCACCGATCGACGATGTTATAATGTCAGCGCCAGCTTCATATGCCATTAGAAATGCATCAATCAGAGTGTCTTCATCTGTGTTATCGACCGTACTGAATACCTTGTAGCCCAACAAAGTTGCCTCGGGAGCCACTCCGGTAAATCTAAATCACCGGTGTCAGTAGTATCAAAGAGCGAGATCAGCGGGCGGCTCTTTGACCTACAAGTCTGTCTTTCCAGCAATCGTTCCGGAAACGTGTGTTCCATGCCCAAGATTATCCATCGGATCTAAATCAGGGGTCTTCGAAGGCTCGTTTGGCCATGCTGCGAGATTGATGAGCTGTAATCACCAAAGTGATTTAGGAAAATAACTTACCTCCATCACCCACCAGGTCGTACCCGCCGGCCACCTTGAAGCCAGGACCGTAGCCACCTCCAAGCTACCAACATCAGCTACTAATGTCACCAAAGATACAGAACACTTACAGCAGAATGCATGTAATCAATTCCCGTGTCAACAACAGCGACAGTAACGCCCTTTCCCAGGATTCCAGCTTCATGCAACTTGTCAACACCGGTCATACCATGAATAGAGTAGTTCATAGCAGTAGCATCTTTGCTGAACGATTTGAGACCTATGCTAGGGGCCAGCATGATCTTCTTCGACTGCCATGCTTGCGTCACCGGCGCGAATGCGCGAAGAGAGTCTAAGTTCTCTTTCCCGGCTAGCACAGCAGCGCCATTGAAAACCCGGCTGTTGAATACCTTCAGTACTGTCGTATCGGGACTGGCGGCTAGTTCTTTGGCTGCTGCTTCAGCATCCGTTCCCTGGTAGAATGTTAGTGCTGGGTTGTTTGTGTTTGGAGAGTGTAAAAAGCTTACTTCGGCAAACTCGACGATGAATCGCTTAGGGGCCTCAGCCGTCTTGATATCCGCTTCTGTAGGAGCAGCATCGTCGTCTCTTCTCAAAATATGTTTGTGAGATGCGATGGCGCTGCTTGCAAAAGACAAGCCAAGAATGAACCAATTGAAACGCATCTTGGACAATCGCTGAATTCTCCAGCTCTAGCGATGCTAACAGGACTGCCACGAGAATCACCATCTTGATACTTCGCTGAGAGTTTATAGTCGCTGCTATGCTGAGCAAGGTTCAGTGCCAATGTTCTGGGTTCGATCGTGGCATCGACTCAGAGACTCGAGTGGGATGCCAGAAGAGGCATATCGTCCGAGAGTATTTCTTGGCGACGATCTGCTTCCAAGTACAACAAGATTTCGCAGTCTTGAAGTCAGTATGTGCCAGAGATAGCAAGAGAGGTTGCAGAGCTTCCAGAAAGATTTAGGAAGGTCTTCATGTAAGGTCCGAACCTTAATTCTCCACTCTGAAGCCATACGAGCCTTATATATCTTCGCTTCGTGTGAATGCACAACGAGAGCAAGAATGGGGGTCTGCCATGTGAGCAAATACCGTCCGAAGGGCCCGGCTTTCGGCATTCTGAGAGATTTTGTAAAGACTGGAATAGAAGACTAATCATATTCCTGTAGATGCCATGGCAAATCACACTCGAGAAGACATGTATCACTCGCGTTATCGTGATTTCGAAGGTCATCGTGCTTCATTTGGAAGGTAGCATAGACATGCAGGGGCATACTTCTCCAGACCTGCACTTGAAGATGCATACACGAGATCGCGAAAGACTTGGCTATGGCTTGGCAACAAAGTTCAACATCGATGAGCTTCATTGTAGTATTCAATTCGCATTCCAAACGGATGGCCTGACTCGCATTGCAGCAGACCAGCCGAGCAAAAAACAGCAGACTGTGGGGTATATCATGTGCTTAGCGTCCAAAGCCTCAAACCTCAGTTTCAATTCCACCGCCTTTTTCTTCGTGCTCAAAAGCACCCTTCACTTTGCTCTTCCCGTTGCGAACCTTATCCAATGCCCAATCAGCTGTCCTTGCAGCTTTCCACTGCATAACACCTCGATGTTTCTTGTGTAGATGTTTGTGATGAGCTTTGTAGTCGTTCATCTGGGCTCGAACCCCTCTCTTGCCATCCTCCGAGTCGTTTTCGCCAAACAAATCAGATGCCCGTCCTTTGATTTTGTTGATAACACCGCTGCCTCCATCCGAGTCCTCGCCGGAACTGTCTTGGTTCGCATGTGTTTTGAGATGCTTGCTCGTGTCATCGTCGGAAGAATCAGAGTCACTGTCACTGCCCGAACCACTATCCCCGCTGGTCTGGATCTCGTCGTTGACAGTGTCGAGAACTTCCATCACGTTGCGCATGTCTCCATTCTTGTCGCTTTGCGCATGGCTCTTGTGATATCCTGATAATCCGTTCCAGAACTTGAGTGTCACTTCAATTTCCCCGAGCGCTTTCTCTCCATCCAACCCCTCATAGCCGGCACATGTCGTAGCCTTCTTGAAGTTCTCCTTTCCTCCTTTCCAGACTGATATTTCGAAAGTCTTTTCTTCATCATCCGGAATGTCTCTGAGCCAGAGTACGGCAAATGCTGCCGTGGAATCCGTCCCAATCTGAGATTTCCGGAACTCAACAACAAGAGCAGTGGCATATCTCTTAGTGCAAGCAAGGAAATTCGACTTTTTCGAACGTTTGTAGTTCCATTCAGCATCCTCGGACACCATCTTCAACTTGGCGATATTGGAATGTAGTTTGATCCTGTGTGAGCTGATATCGTTTGGGAGGTTGATGGGCTTGATAGGTGATTTGATTTCCAGAGTACCGAGGTCCCAGCCTAGAAGCTCTTTTGGCAACTGCAGTTCAACGTTTCTGAATACCATCGATATGCGAGCCCGTCCGTACCCGACACCGCCCACGAGTGGGTACAAATCCATAACTTGACTTCGGTTCTTGAATACCTTCTCGAGTGGTAGGTACACAATTCCAAGCAGAGCATCGTTCTCGCGTTCTCTGCTGTCTCGAACGCTTATCATGACTTCAGCAGTTCTCCAGTCACGGACGAATCTTTCAGTACCCGCGTTAAAGAACGGCTTGGCATTTTTCGGCTTCGTTCGCGTCACGTAAATCATCTTGTGGTTCAGGATGATGCTGCAATAACTGCTTGGCAAATCCATCCCATCTTCGTCCTCACTCTCCTTTTCTTCGCCGGGTCCTTTGCTGTCTTTTTGCAAAGATTCGACTTCAAGGCCCGTGATATTGTGTATCTGGATGGAAAGAATTCCGCTAGGGTGACCAGGATCCGGAGGTGCGGAGCAAATCATTGCGTCCTCTTTCTCCTTGTAGTCCTGGGCCTTTTGCTGGTTGATTTCTCTGGACTCATCATGGGCTTTAGCTTCTCGGAGTTTTCTCTCCGCCATCTCAGACACATGTTGCTTCAACTCCTCCTTCGACTTGATTTGCTTGTCGATTGTCTGCTTCTCAAGTTGGTCTGTCGTTATTGCTGTCTTCGTGAAATAGCCAACAGACCAAGAGAGTGTCCCGGGAAAATTCTCGTCGGGATCTTGTCCTTTGAGGCGGTCCTCCCTGTCGTCGATTTTGTTTTTGGTCTTCGGGGAGTGCATTAGTTCCTTCAGGTCAACTTCTACCCGTCCTAAGTCGTCATCAGCAGTCCATTTGTCGCTATCCCAAAGTTGAATACGGAGCTTCTCCTCGGCATCAATCTCCTGTGGTGAGACGAGCACATACGCCCATTCGTGCCAACAAGGCTCCTGATCTTCTTTGATAATTCGTGTCGATGACATCGTCTTGCCAAATTTTGCCCAAGAGCAAGTAACGTACGAGTCACTCGATCCTTTGAGGGGCCCAATACTACCGTCGCCTTCCTTGAAACCGCTTGCCTTCTTAATGAGTACAAAGATGGCACCACGACTGACGGTGTCCTTCTTGAAGTCGTCGCCGACTAGCATGTCTTTCAAGTCCAGCGTCAGGCTCCTGGGTGCAACGTATTCGGCAAGAGCAGCATCGATGGATGATTGGACGAATGATGATATCAGAGGAACGTTCATGAGGTTGGGCAAGTGCTTCGATAAAGGGACACACGAGAGATCAGCTCGCGGCTGACCAAGAAATGTCAAAGTGCAGAGGCTGAAGAAAGGTGGATCAGGTGTGAGTTGCATCCTAAGCCTGACCGTACCAATGATTCCTCGTAACTCGACCCACACAGGGACGAATATTCCACCCGGTAGGTAGAATTTGAGATACAAGTGGGCGTTCTTGACCTTGCTCTTCAATGACTTGCCGGATGATCTCGCCCTGTAGGCAAAAGCCAACTCCATGTTGACAAAATCTCCCTGTTCGGCTTCCATTCCTTCTCTGATCGCCTGCTTGTCTTCCTCTTTTTGCTTTTCATCTTGAGCAGCCTTGCGCTCTTGATCAGAAGGGGCTTTCTCATCGCCGTCGTCATCATCTTCACCTGAGCTGTCTTGCTGGTTATCGCCAGGAGTTGTACGGTCATTCTTCTCGTCGTTATTGGCTTTTTTCAGGTTGCCATCATCGTCAACAGTCTGACCAGCGGCACCGGTGGGTAGCCATCTGATTCCAAGAATACGGACGGCCTCGCTACCTTGACCTATGTCATCAATACTGACCATCCTTACTACTCTTGGGAGTGAGGCTTGCATAACATCCTCTAGCATGTCAACCACGCTTGCGAACAAGTCGGGATTGATCAGAGGCCAGACAGAGCTCAGAAGACTATTCATCCATGCAACCGACTCTGGCAGTTTCCCACTCGTGTTGTTGAGTTTGAATTCATCGTCTCTTGCCGCATCCCATACCTCGTCCTCCCATATCTCTTTGACCTTGTTGGCTAGCCAGCCCCGGATTCCGAGTATTGTTGCCAGACCTGCTCCCACTGCCACGACGATGGAGATAGCCAGTGGTATGAAGACCTTCCGAGGACTTTTCTCTTGCCGTTCTGTCCAGCTGAATGTCGAACTTTCAGACGAGCTATGGGCAGATTCAGACGTCAAGAATAGAACAGTGAAGACTACCGACGAAGCAAGGACTACTATCACGCCGACACCAATGCTGAACGCGAATTGGTACGTTCGTATCAACTCGGCATTCGTATCATTGAATGAAGGTGGCGGGAAGACCTTTTGCATACCATCAAATCCGTCTTGAAGCTCGTCCTTTTCCAGATTCAATTGACTTTCAGACTTCGAGGCACCACTCAACCCCGTGGCTGTCTTTTTCTGATTTCTAGGCGCCTCAACATTCTCTGGTGCACGCTTCAGGTCTTTGTCCGTCGAATCTCGAATAATCAATGGGAGATGTGTGACTGGATCTGTGACTTCTCTTCCACCATCATCTCGTTTGTTGTGCTTCATCTCCTTCCTTTTCTGCTTTGCATCTGTCTGGCCGGAGGCCTTCTCAGTCGCAGAGACTTCTTTCTCCTTTTTGTCACTTTTCTTGTTGCCCTTTTTGTCTCCATTCTTCTTCCCATTTTCATCCTGATTCTCTTCGTATGTATCCGCAGCCCCGTCGTTATTCGATCTCGGTACAAGTGGTACGCCATCTTCCTGTTTATGGTCCTTAACTTCCGTGTCTGTTGTATGTCGATTTCCTGTTGGATAAGGATCACCCGATGGATGTTTTTTGTCTTCGTCCTTGGCAATTGCCTTCACGGAATTAAAGACGCGCTTCGTCCTCGAATCGTCTTCTTGTCCGCGCTGTGCCTCCTCTGCATTGTTTTGCTGGTCCTCGACCTCATGGCGATGTTCTCGATATCTTTGGATCGTAGGAATTGGTCGGTCTTTGGAGTATGGGGCTTTGTAGTTCCTGCGAGAAGCATCTTCGTCAAAATCTGCTGAGGAAGACATGCTGTAGTTCTCTGAAGCTTGTTTGGCGATCGAAAATACCTAGCTGTGAGCAACGCGGAGAAAGAATTGAAAAGGTGAAGAAACAATGGGTTGCACCATTGATAACGTGTAGAAGACGGAAAAGAAAGAAGGAAACCGAATTTCCATTTCTACCGTTCAGTTGTACTGTGTGTTCCCCGCATAACATGAGGATCCTGGTGGTCCCAAGACCTACATCAAGCTCAAAACTTGGACGTGGCACACGACGTCACAATCGCGAGAAAGTGGACCGCAGCTTGGCACGTCAGCTGACGATGTGCCCCTCGCCTTTCTTGCGTCGAACTTATTTCCAAAACAAATTGTTAATCTACGTCTGTGGGATACATAATGCTCATTTCTAATACAGTCAAAGCGACGTTTGAGATCGTACAATAAAAACTATGTTTGACGATCCCCATTTTGTAGGCGATTGTTAACTTCGACGGCAATTTAGCTCCCAGAGAAAATGGGCATTGTTTGTGCTTAAAATGCTGATGTACGTGAATAGATCTGTGGCTTGAAGTGTTTCGGAGACGATCATCGGTTCGAATCCAGGCATTGCTTTAATTACAATACTATGTTTCCAAACTTTGTCCTGTTGGAAACACGAGTTAAGCGAGGTCAAAACAAACTTGACCGCCACCATTTCAGAGAGCAATCATGCAAATCTGCCATGATCGGTCTCTCTCACACAACTTCAAAAGTTGTCCTTCAGCACAATTGAAGCTTCTGGAAACCTCTCTGGCTCCTGCCCATCCAGCAACGGGCCTCCTATCTTCCCCGCAAACACACTATTCATCCAAGCAGTCGAATATGCCACCAGAATCTTCACCATCCGAGTCGGGGGAATCGTGCCCAGCAACTCGCCTAAGGCCGTAGGATCTTGCCCGCTTGCTTCAAACAGCGTAGCTCCATCCGAGAAACTCAAATGCGTCGTGTTTGCAACATCAACCCACAGCTTCGGTCCCTTGAGGAATGGCCACGCCTCCGGCCAGGTGTCATCAGCATGTCCATGGCTCATGAGTAATACTGGCTGTGTTGGATCTGTTGGCAGTTCGAGAAAAGTGGCGTCCCAATTGATGGCGCCGCGAATTCGGCAGTCTTGACCAGCTGCGATCACAGCAGCCAGGCCACCCAGAGAATGTCCTAGCATAGCGACGCGATCCGTTGGAAACGCCCGTGGGCCGCGATGAGGAAGTATCTCGGCCATTGCAGTAGCATTGCTGAGCTGGTCGATGATGAAAGATACGTCAGCGACGACATGCGGTATTTGTGCCCTGATACTGTCGAGGCTCTGTACGGTATCGTTGTTAATGATTGTGTGACCATCTGGATAGGTGATGATGTTTGCATCACCCGGGTGATCGATACTAATGACTATGAATCCCTCGCTAGCGATGGAGGAAACGATGTGATTGTAATATGTGCGGGGAATGCTGTAGCCAGGAGAAAAGAGCAGGATTGGAGTTTCATCGTCTGAGAGTGAGCAGTTGCCGGTGCGGCGGTAGTTAGGACACACTGGCAGTTGAGCTTCCCGAAAGAGGGGTGAGAGATCGATAGGTACACCGAAAAGTTGTTGGAGAAAGGGACCCTGAAAATCAGCGGTCCTGTTGGGCATATAAGGGATGGGTACAGTGGATGAACACTTTGTAGGTTGGAATACTGATAGCATCAAAGTCCGGCCATCGCGATTGTAGTCCGTCAGGGTCCCAAGAGTTACTGTGACATTGTGTTTACCGCTAGGATTTGGGACAAGGTAACTCAAGGCTGTAGTAACGAACAAGAGGAGAACGTTTGTTAATAAGGTCTGCATAGCTGTCGCTTTTAGGTGTTGATACAGGAAAAGATTCAGCGGGAATGAGAGGCACTGATTAATCTGAAAAATGGCTGAGCTTGATATCTCTTGATGTAAAATGCTGGACATGAAGCATGAAATGGAAGAAGAGAAGCCTTATACTGTCTGATCCCAATTTTGTGCGGCACAGCACATCGCTCAACGCTCAGTACTACTCCAATGACGACACTGACTCTGCAGAGCTACATGATTTTCATAGCCAAATATTTACTTGCATCCGTGTCTCAGCAAAACAGTACATTGGAGCCAGAATGAAATCAGAAAGCCGCGCAATACATCTTGTAGGAGTACGTGTCTCCTCATTTCCCTAGCTTGGCTGTGCCTTCGCTTCTTGCTGTGCCGGGCGCAAACACTACGTCAAGAGTAAACACAGCTGTACTGCGTCCAATCAAAATTCAGATCAACCACGCTTTGTGGGGAAGAAACACGAGCAGATGTGGAAATAAACTTATAATTACGGTTTTTGTCATCACATCTAACGAGTCCAAGAACAAGTGATGGCGATGCTCGTAGAGACTCGAGGGTACGGTTCAAAATCTTTTCTCCCGGGCTTAAAGCAGATCGAATTCTTGGTTTGATGTGAACGCTTTCAGTTCCAAGTTATTGAATCATCAGAATATTTCCTCAATAATCCCAATTCTCTCAACGCTTCTTCCATTGAATATTTCCGCCCTCTTCGTCAACCTGGAAGTGGATGCTGGCACTGCCCAGTGATTAGGTAAGTCTGTCGACAAGTACGTATGCTCCTGGCGGAATGCTCATTGGCTGTCTCGCGAAGTTCGAACAACAATCAAGCCAAGCAACACTGATTTGAACAATTATCCCGCTTTGATCTGACTTGAATGATTTGCAACTCGGGTTGATGATAATTAGAGATTTTGTGAACTGGAATGAATGCCCCTTGTATTCTACCCCGCATTGGGTGGCTTGGTTCAGCACGACTGACGACATGAAGAAGACAGGTAGTGACTCTAGACTCATGACTGCCAGTTTCCCCATGATCGGGATCAATGTTTTACTTGTCTGTACAAACTTTTCAGAAGGATATATTGAAGGGCGAACATGGCAATAGGCTGAAACATCAGAAAGACTTTGATTCAACGTGGGAAGCCTCAAGCCTGAGCACAGGCCCTCGTCACTTTCAGGTATGAATTACGCTACATTGATCCATTTTGTGGGCCAAGAAGAAAGCATCCAAGTTGACGGCTCTGAACTACTTGTTGTACATCATGAGAATCCCTAAAAATCTCTTTGCTCTTTTACTGTCTCGAATCTTACGCTTGCTCGTCGCTACTTGCATGCCGAGCGAGGAAAAGCAGAAACGCTCGTATAGACTTACTGGCCCAACTACGCTCCACTCCGCGCACTCCTATAATGCACTTACCAGGCCAAAGGCCGCAACCTAGATCAAAGTTCGCAGTCATAAGACCCTTCCCGCTTTGTGATATCCTCGTGAGAACTCAGGTCGCACCCATATGTCCAGCATCTGCAAACGAGCATAAACAGGCTGTATGTCCCTTCTGCATGCAATCTGCTTTCTCAACATGGCTTCAATACACAACGAGATTGAGAAGCGCCTCATTAATCTGGCAGCCGACAGTCGTTCCACCAAACTAATTCGCTTAACTTGAAGCATCATTTCCCCAATCTTGGTGTTCTGACCGGGTGATGGCCAGCGCGGAAGACATTTAGCATAATTCGGCACCTTCGCCAAGAGACCTAGGATATACAGGGTGGCGGGTTCTTGGTAATCGGGGTATCATCTGGAAGCCAGCGTCAGAATATGATTGATGTTACTTTCGGTACGAGGTGCTGCGAACGAGATTTACCCCGCAGCTGTCCGTGGCAATTCGAGGTCTGAATGACCTGCTGGTGTTACCACGGGGTTTTGATTCCTGAGTACCGATACTCCTAGTGAAGCTAAAAATCTGAATATCTTTAAAGAGACGAAGTAGCTTTAGAAAATAGAGTTGTAATGCAAAAGATTATTTCATTCTTGTAAACGAAATTTCCAACTGGCTGTTGGCAACTGTCGGTGCGGAATCTAACGGTCAAGTGCGTTGGGAGCACCATCTTCAGCATGGAAATTTGGTACTCGGATCGAATTATTCTTTTTTGCATCACCGTGGCTAGCTGCATACAGGCTGATAAAGCAAAGTAAACACAATGTAAGCAGCTTCGTGCAGCTTTGTTGCACAATGCTAATGTACTAGATCTAGTCAACTATCGCTCGGTCGATGACTGAATTTCTACACTACAAGTATAACTTGCCACATAGTTCCGACAGCTTATAGAGGGCAACTCCATCTATATTCCACAACTTCGCCCTGGTACACTCTGCTTGACCCAGCTTTTCAATTCCGAATCGATGATGTCTCTCAAGTTCGCATTACTTGCAGCTCTTTTCGGTTCCGCTCTTGCGACCCCCGCAGCAACTCCAGATGAATCTATCAAAATAGTTTCCAAGAGAGGAGAAGGTGTCCATCTCGTGAATTGTGGGGATAGATACTCCGTGGTACTCGTAGGTTTCTCTACTTCTGCCTGAACCAACCCCGATTTAATCATCGCCTAGTACTGCGCCAACGACAGCAATTGCAACTTCAATCCGGGCCCAGGCAATCAATGTCTACCCACCAACGGTGGAGTCCAGCACTGGGAAGGAGGAAGTCAGAAGTGCACCTTCCCTGGAACCGGGACGACTTTCACATGGAGTATCAGGTCCGACGCTCAGAATCTGAAGGATTACACACAATGGGGTAAGTGTCGACTTTTGCCAAATTCTCTCCGGCATGGAAGCTTGCACTGACTGTCGACACCATGCAGGACTGGCAGCAATGGTTTCCACGGCTTCAACATCTTCAAGGATGATAAACATGTGATGTATACGGACGGGAATGAGAATCGCTGCAGTAGCATCTACTACTCGCTCCCGGTAAGATCATCCTCGACATATTCACGATTGAGCTTTGGGACTGACTCTCGTAGAATTGAAGACTCGAGCCCACCTGCAATATTGGGAGAATCAGGTGAGTTGGCATCCATGACGGCAGATGCTCGCTCTGATGTATCCTTCAGATGGATTTCTTTTTAGAACTATTTAGCCTCGAGACCGCGCAATTCTCTTGCCTTTAGTGTTGGTGAAGGTGAAGGTTGTTCGTACTAGTACTTAAGTCCACTTCGAATTCGGTGTTATTGACGTGTCGATTCTCGCTTCCTATTGCGGGAGAGTCAATTAAATTCATGGTTTAGCCTTTGTCAACAAGTTTCTTCGCTAACCAGAGCGTACCCTAAACAAAGCCTCTCTCAGGCTTCATTTCCAACCTTTCCTAATCTTACGGAACATATCGCGACAGGTCGACATGATGTATAACATTTCATAATTTGAATATCACAATGCGCTTAGATCCTCCAACGAATTTAGCTCTCACCCTATGAAGTTCAATCTCCTCGTATTCTCTCCCTAGCGATGACCGAATAGGGGCCATTTACCCCTGAACACGAGTCTTGGCGGTCCGGCATTGGTGGCGAGTGCCGTATCGGGAAAGGCGGGCTCGGCTCTTTACGAGGGGCAGCATCGATCATCAACCTCGAACTCTCTTTCATCCCCAGATTCATTCTCTGCATACATTTTCAAAGCTTAACAACTTCATACGAGCAGGCCTCCAGTACCCACAAACTATCATCAAAATGTTTCTCAAGCCACTTCAGTTCATCCTCGCACTCAGCTGCGCCACTTCTCTGCACACTGTTGCAGCCCAAGAATCCCTTACACCAGCCATCATCACAAACACTTTCTCAGCCTCCCCCTTCTCTCTACCTCCGTCTTTGGCGACCATCGGCGGCACGTCACTTACGCCAGCTGTTATCACGAACACTTTCCCGGCCTCGTCATTCACTTTGCCTTCATCTCTAGCAACTATCGGAGTCAGTTCCACATCATCGTCGTCAAGGGCGGCCACGACGACGAGCGCGGCTTCCACTTCGAGCGGGACACAGACAACGTCACAGACGCCTACAGGAACGGAATCAGCAGCGACTACGAGCTCAAGCAGTGCGGCCATGAGACTAGAGCAAGGGATTTGGGTTGGTCCAGTAATCTTGGGATTTTCAGGGCTGGTGGGGTGTCTGGTATGAGGGGATTTGTTACCCCTGGTTGGACTCGGAGATAAGAGCAGAATCGAATAATCTGTACCCTCGAACTTCCTCCCTATACCAATTTTTTCAGTTTCTACTTCCGAAGTGTGTCGCCGAGAAAGTTCTCAATGACAGTGGCACGTGAGCAACTTCGGGAAGTCTCCCAAGCGCTTTTAATTTTGTCCTCCCAAATTCACGACTGTTTAGTAAGACCTACAAATCATCGTGGAGATTCCTGTCATGAATTATCATTGCCTGGAACATACGCAATCGTATGGACGACTTCCTAAACAATCCTTGACGAAAGCAATGGCCAAGCATTTAGGCGCCAACAATCTCTCCTTCATGACCAATACCTCAACCCCCAACAAGCACCTATCAACTTCCACATCAGCCATAAAACCACAACCTTTCGTATCACATGACACTACCATGTCAAGAATGCTCGAACAGATTCTAGAGAGGATGTTCAATCTCCCACGAAAGGTTCCCGAGCCAAGTCGCTCGGAGCGAGCCAGCTGCCCAACTCTAACATACCCACACACCTCGCGAATGCAAAACAATACCCTGGATGGCGTTTTTGGGTTCCCCTCTACAGGCGGCATGTTACAATTGGACTGCTCCAATACGGAGCTCGACTTCCTTGGCTTGCCTACTCTCCTCCCCAGGACATTCCTACATCACTCGATCAAGGTGAAGAAGATGCCTTCTGTGATAAGATGAGGCTATTGGGTGCGAGACTGTGGCCTAGTATGAGGCATTGGGTTGAGGCTTTGATTGAGAGGAGTGACATGGAGGGAGATGAGGCGAAGGAGGTGAGAGTTGGCTGGCCGAGTGATGGAAATGGCGTGTGGATTATTTCTTGGGGGCGGAAGGATGGCAGGGCTCTCGCTGTCGGGAGAGAAGTGGTGAAGAGAGCAAGGAGTATGGATGAGAGGTGTGAGGTTATTGAAAGGCTGGGTGGGAGGTTTTATGAGCATCCGGAGGAATGTCCCGAGTTTGCTGCAGCGTATGGGGCGAGAGAGGTTCTCTGAATGCTGGTAGGTATGAAGTTTGGCAGGAGTTTACTGTGTGTAAGACGATTTCCAGGACATACTGGCGGTATGCCGAAGGATTCTCGCCTGCAGAATTGGTGCTAGAAGGATTTTGTTCTGTTTCGCATTCGAAAATAAAAGTTTTGAGTCCGAAAGGTTTTCCACGTATATTGGACGAATTCTCAACAGAGTTTGCTCCTCTTCGGGATCTGGCGGTGGAGCTGCGTGCGCTGCTTTTTCCTCTCTAGTTGTGGAAGAGATATACTGGGACTAGGACCTGTAAGGCAGAGCTTGACGTACAGCGGAATGGTGGCTGCTTTTGAGCAGAGTGTTCTTAAGTTGCAGAAACAGGGGAAAGTATAAGCGAAATGTGAGGTGAGAGCCTTACAATATAAACGGGCTGCTCAGTTTCTTCAAAATAATTTTGGGAGTACTTCGACTATTCCAATTTTTCTCAGAACTGTTCAAACGCGGCACAGACATGAGAATTGAATGTGGTGTTGACAGTTTGAAACAAAAATAACAACAAATCTCCACCTTCCTACTCGCTAAGCGGAACCCCAACCCTCATGAATCACAACCAGGGCTTCCATTCCCACGCCACCTTCCTCCGCCTCGTTTCGCCACCCACGTAATCAAAAACTATCCCAAGTATTCTGGCCAAGGGGTCCAATCTCCTGGATATGATCTTCTCTAGACAGTAGGCTCAAACCATATTGAAGAACAATTCCCCTCTGCTTCTCATAGGCTTTCATATATATCATCCCAAGCGGACTGAAGCTTCACCCTCCTACCATCTGTCAATATCATCGACGAAGTGCGGCTTTTGATACACTCCAAAGCTAAACTTCCTCTAGTCGCCTTCAGGAATACATAAAAACCAGCAGGCAAGACGTTTCGAGAAAGCCTCTCCACGCAAAGTGTCATTGGAGTTGGAAGCCCAAAAGTGCTGGCGAGGAGAGCTTGGCTTTTTTCTGGATATTATGAAGTGGGTACATCCCATAGTAAAATGCATAAGATGTTTGAAGAACGCATCAAGTAACCAGCTCAAAGCGGTTCTTCCTAGTCCTTAATGTACCACCAGGTGGTTGGAAGAGATAATGATCATCGCGACGACATGATAGTGAAGAGTATTCGACAACGACAAGGCTACACTGCGCTCCAGAGACGGTCAAAGCATTTTTACCAAGGATATTATCTTGTACGCTTTAAATCACGCCCACTGGAAACTGCATATTAAAGTCCACAGACAGCACAGACAAGGACCCCAACCCTTCATATGACAAAGCTGCAACTGTCTTGGGTTCTTTGAGATCGAAAGTGGCAGCTCGTTGATCTCAATTAAGCAGACGTGAAGTGAGGTTATATAGCTCACTCCTCTGGCTCTTCTTGCGACCTTGATTGTAATGAATTTGGAGAAATATTCTTTCTACTTCCCGAATCTGAGAGAAGTCGAAGCTCGTAAGTGCGAGCAAAAATCATGCTCCTCTGCCAATCTCAGGCAGTGAATACAAACTATGAGGGAACTTGAGAAGTAAGTGGATATATATAACTTGCTCTCACTGCTGCAAAACAAGACCCAGACTGTGAAGAGACACCTCCAACTATCTCAAGGGTGACTGTGGCAGTGGCTGTGGTCCACAGTGCGACGGACAGGATTTACGTGTCGCAAGGATGGGGCTGAGAAATGCAACAACATTAATTACTTTTTATTCGAGGTTCTTTCGTCTCTCTCTAGGTACATATTCAGTGGGTGATGCGAGAGACAACATCCATTGTCATCTGTACTTCCACTGTCGATCTCCGTTGCAAAATCAACCCCCTACACCATTTCCAGTACTCACAACCTTTACAAACCTGACTCCTTCTCTTTCCCTCTTTTTCTTCTACTTGGCCTCAATCCACACTTCCCATCAAATACCTCCAATCTTCGACCCTCACTTCCTACCACTAAGCAAGTGACGCACCGAATAACATCCCACGGACCAGGAAAGATATCTGGGGGCTCCTCCATGTCTGCCCCCCAGGAGATTGCTACAAGGGTTTTATACCCCTCCTCATGTTTCTTACTAATGACAATTGCACCGCTGAAATTCAGCCTCGAAGCCTTCCGTACTGCTTGTCATTTCGTGCATGGCAATGAAGCACACGATCCAGGCTGAGTGACAGGTGAATCACAGTGAGTCATAAGTAAAATTCATCCATCTCCATGCTAAAACGCCTCCTACCATAAGCTGAAATTTCACTGCAGGAGGTATAAGATACTTCCACCTCTAATCGAAGCATCGACAAAGACTCCAATTCCTACAGCAGAAACGCTGGAGGTGTGACAGCCACGCAGCTATGCTGTTAAACCCTCTTTGTAGAGAAAAATAGTCGACAAAACGCTTGGTACGGATGCCCATAATTCAAGTAGTACAATCTATCAATCCTACATGGATCCACCAATGAAGCTCATGTCTCTGACGTGCTGATTACCTACTTTCCATGGAAAGCGCCTTAGTGACAACACTAACCTACCTTGACGGCAGCGACCGCGAAGTCTGTCTCTACATATCTCACACACGTCCATATCTCGTTTGCTCATACCCGATGAACACCAAAATACAATCCTCTCCTATTTTGCTCGAACAAAATCCCAAGGGGGAAAAGCCCCTGCGACACGCCAACATCATCTCCGTATCCTGTGTCTCATCCACAGCAAGCCGAAGCCATTGGGCCTTTGGTCGCTGTCTTTGGAAATTCTTGCATTGCCCTTGTGATGGATTGGTGAGGCTTTATACTCCTCGCTTCCTGTCCATCGACCGCTCAGCACAACCTCTGATCAATAAGACATGGAGGGACGAGGCAGTGATTGCTCACTTCTTCGTTTACTCACTTTTTCGATATTCACTACACCCAGCTAAGGATTCTGAGAAGACGCAATGGGAAACAGATCTGAAGTTTCAAGTCTGGAGTATCTTTCACATTTCAATTAGTACTCTGTAAGAATTTGCACATTCAATCATTCTATTCTCTGTTGGTCTATATTCCAGTGTAGAAGTCCACAGTAGTTGTAGAGTTCAAATCATTCTCGAAATGACTGATATCTAAGTCATTTAATCATCGCGACCGGAGGCCCAATCTAGACGCCAATCTAATTATGCAGCCTCATCTAATGCTATCCCTTAGATCCAATGGAGTATTTCTCATTTCGATTCTGCTGGGTATCATCCGCCACCTTTCTTGATCCTTTCCCCAGTCATCTCGAAAAATCAAGACGATGAGCCTTCCGGTCCCTTAAATTCCAAGCTCAACCTCCTACTCCGGCCCTGTTGTTGTTGCTGCTGCTGACTACTTGACGCCCCCGCATTCGGCGGCGGCGCAACCTGCTGTCCCGGTCTTTGCTGCTGCTGTTGTCCTTGACTTGGACTCGACGCAGGAAACATAGAGTATCCCGCACCACCCTGCTGGCCCAGTCCTTGGCCCTGTGCACCATACGTCCCCTGGCTCTGGCCCTGACTAGCCCCATACCCAGCACCATTATACCCCATCTCCAACTCCGCCTCTTCATCAACAACATCCCTCATCCCAAACCCCTGCGTATTCCTCGGACTAGGCGCCTGAACATTCAGACTAGGCGTACTATACAGGCCCGGCGACGGCGGCAAATGCTCGCCGGGTCTACGTCTCCCCCTCGTACTGGCGCGCTTGAGAAGCGTCTCTTTCAAGTTATCGATGTCATTACTCCGTTTCTTCTCCAATTTCTCATTGAACGCGTCGTCCTCATCACCCCGCGCAGCGACCCAGCCAGCGGATGGGTCCTCAGTGGGTTTGCGACGGTTGAGAGCGTCGGCGGCGCCTTCTTCCGTGGCGGTGCCGAGGCCGAGGTGGTCGACGCTGCTGGAGGAAGCCGTGTCGTCTTTCTTGGGGGTTGGGAGGAATCGTTTATCTTCCTTTGCGGCTTTGGCTTTCTCTCTGGCTTCGGCGGCCCAGTCATCTGGAACGGCGACGCTGTATCCGGGGTTTGTTGGGCCTCCGAGAGGTTCGCCGCCGCCTCCTGGAGCGTAGATGGGGATCTTGCGGAGAGCGAGGACGAGTGCACACATGAATTTGGAGCGGCGGGAGGCGCGGATAGTTTCGTTTGCCCAGTTGGATTTGTGTCTGATTTCGACCTTGAGTTGGAGCTTGTCCATGTTGCCGATGCCAGTGGCTTCGAGAATGATGTCTGGTTGGAAGTCGCGGGAGTTATCTGGGGCGCGAACGAAGGCTTCCATTTCGGCGCGGAGAAGCTCAATGTCTTCGAGAGTGGTGTCGAAGGAAATGAACATCTCGAGTTGTTCTTTCATGGCCTTGGAGCGGGTGACATTTTCAATCCATAGATTGTTTAGGATGATATTGGGTACTTGGACCATTTTCATAGTGTCGATCCGTTTGAAGACTGTGTAGAGCAAGGAGATTTGCTCGACTACCAGATAGATCTTGTCGATGTCTACTCTGTCACCAACATCGTAAGGGTGTTTGACAAAGAGGAAAATACAAGAACCGAGAAACTCTTGGGTGGTAGCGGCAAACACGAATGACAGCGAGAGCAAGGTAGTACCTGCTGTTGCAAGGGTGGTGACGAAGGACGTGTTCTGGAAAGCAACTGTTGACCATTAGATACTTATCATCAGAAGCAGGGCAAGGAGACTTACCGAAGATGAAGATGATTATAACACAGAGAATAGTGACAAGAACTGAATCCAGAACGCCAATAGCTTGTCCAACATCCCTCATGCTGGCGTTGATAGCCTTGCGATCTCTACCAATCTCAACGACCTTCATGATCATTTCCTCCAAGGAGATATCTCCATTTCCATCATTGTCCAAAGCACCGAAGATCTCATCAGCTTCTTCTTTTCTTCCCGGGCCAAGAACCTCTTCAACATCCTCGGCAAACAAAGACTCTTTTCCTTCTACCACAAAAGACATCCACAATCTCTTGGCGAGAGCTTCAGAAGAGCGGGTCTTCTCCAGAGCTTCAATGATAATGGAATGAGATGAGGTTGGGTTGAAGACTTGCTTGCCAGTGATTTCCGAAGCAATGTTGCCAAACACCGAAGTGACCTTATCTCCAACACGACCAATATTCCCAATAATTCTCATTGGCGTAGCAGATCCAGATCGCGAATGCCTTGGCTTCTGACCTGTGGCCTTGGCCAGCATGGCTTCAATACTATCATTGATGATATAATCCTCCTCGATGAACTCAGGACAGTAGACAGGGAAGAGCGTCCTGCTAGCATCGTACAGCATACCAAGAAGATGAATATTTCTCTTCGAGTCCTTGATTCTGCCATCGAATGAACGCTTGTGATAGTTGATACTAATCAGCTGGATGAGCATCTTCTCGACCAGGAAAAGAATACTGGCGATGAGTGCTGGAGCCAGCAATTTCTTCATGACATCGATCCATCCCTTCTGCGGTCCAGGGTTCAGATGTGACGATGTCAAAGCTGTAAAAGTGACGAGTGAAGTGACGGACCATCCTACCAACGAGAGAGGAATCTCGACAGCTCGCAGAATGGTAGCGTATTTTCTCGTTCCAGAGGAAACCACACCGCTGAGGAACATGTAAATGGCTGGTACAGCCTTCGAGACGAGTTTCGAGACCCATATACTGAGCCAGATAATTTCAATCCAGAGCCAGAACAGCCAGACCTTGACTCCCGTGCCCGCAAACCGAGCATCTCTGTCCGTAATGGCGAAAATGACGATAGGAATCGCAATCAGCGCTGCGATTGGCGCCACATACATCAAGTATCTGGTAACCACCGAGAAGTTCACAATCTTGCTGTATACCCTTCCCAGCCCCGTGAGAGCTACCTCCTCTCCATCTGTACCCACACGCTTGGGTTTGCTATCGATCTTCTTGACCTTGCGTCGCCCGCCGCGGTGGAAAAGGCCTTTCTTCTCGTCATCGTTGAATGTAGGTTGGTTGCTGAGATCGCTGTCGTTCATTACGCCTTCACCCTGCTTCCTGGCTCCAGTCGAGGAAGAGCGTGTCTGGACGTTGGTGAGAGGGATGCCGCCCTCGGTGTCGTAGGAGGTGCCCATGTTGGGGTTGTTGGCTGTCGGGAGTGGTTGGAACCCTCGACGGGAGAAATCGGTGGGGGATCGGGGACTTCGTAAGGACATAGAGGTGGATTGTATTCTATGGAGTCTCTAGGAGACTTGCAGATTAATCGACCAAAATTGGAAGACCTCTTTGTATTTCGAGGTTGGAGGTTGGTGCGAAGGCTATGTCGAAGATTGTAAAAGTATGTAGGGCGGGGTTGTGGAATGCCGCTCAGACAATGATCGAGATGTTGATCAATTGGTGGTTTCGAAGTATGTAGGTTCGAGGATCGATTCGTATTGTATTCGTCAAGAAAAAATGGGATCCGCGTCAAGCGTCTATCTGTCGTGTTGTTCTATTGTTGCTCGTCCGTCAATGAGGCGTGGGTATGATGTCGTTTTCTCGTATTTCCCCTCAGTCCAGTACAAACCAATGCACTCGTAGACCAAGTACCGAAGTCAGTCAAACAAAGAGAGGCAAAGTACTTCTCTGTCCGGAATTTGCAAAGCAAAGAAATGCAGATGACAGAAATACAATCAGGAAACGAGAGTGGTAAGGAAGAGAGAAGAAGAGAAGGTTCGTGATGCACAAGACAGAATAATCGGCCGTGGTCGTCGTTGAATTCCTTCCCCCTTGATTTCTTTTGCAGGGGCCCCACTGACCCCCTGAAATCGGCAGGGATAAGCTGAACGGCGCCTGCAAGGTACGTCAGTCCGGCTGAAAGGCGAAACCCAGGCGAGAGACAGGCGAGAATGGTGGCCTGTGAGAGGCCGCGAAGCCTGGAAGAGTTTGATCGCACGAGTTTCAGATCGAGGAGGGTCGTGAGCAGGCGGGAGGACAAGCAATGGCGAGAGATGGAGACGAGGACCTGGTGAGATGATATCTGGTATGCTATTAGAACGAGAGAAACAATTTGACGGGGTGTTGAAACAAACTTGGAATGCCGCTGCCGAGTTGGTGATACTGCAAAGTGATTCTCTACTGGATTGTACTTCGTCCTACCAGGTACTGTCCAACTGGGCTGAGCTGTACCGCATTTGACCTTGAACATGTCCTTGGAAGAGGCCTGGCCATGGCTACCTATTTTCAAAATTCAATACTGCGGCCTCTCAAAATATCCTCAAAGTCAAGGGTAAAAGCGCCTCCGACCTCATTTCCAGCCCAATTTCTTGCCATGTTGTCCTGCAGTCCAGGTCCAACATCCAGCTTCTGCAAGCTCTCTCATCCCAACTGGGAATACTCCGAACTATTGCCACCATTCAACAAGCATGCAGCATCCCAGTTTTCCTTGCCATCTAGACCATCTTCCCCAACATCCCATCCCATAACAAAAATAACTTCGTATCCGTCCATGCAAGACGAAGAGCTTGCTCAACTCGAACTTGGAAAATTCTATCAGAAGCCGTCTGCCGACCCGAACCTGTCCCGGGCCGCCATACCTACCATTCGTGTTTCCATCTTGTCCCATCAATTTTTTCCCCCTAGCGGGAGTCCGCCGCGCCAGCACCAGCTCAGCCTTTCCGTTCCGCTCGCCCAGATTTACCTAACGAGCCGCTGCTATTGTGCGCTCCGCTCCACTTTGCAGTTCGAGGGTTCATCATCATCACCACTCAGCTTGACTTGATCTGGTGAAGAGCCGCAAGCAACACACGCAACGCAAGCACGCGACAACAACATGAGCGAGCAAGCCAACCCAGGAGAAGTCAACATGAAGATAGACGCCTCGCGCGCAAAGAGTTTAGTGGAAGCTTTGCAGAGTGTGCAGAGCCGCGTGGCCAAGGCGAGCGCTGGGAGGAATGTACGTCATGTGACCCCACTCTTGCTCTCTTCGCTCAGCTCCATGGCATGGCTGAACGAACTGTGTAAGGTGAACCTGAGGCTAAAGACAATTGAATAGGTCCGCCTAGTAGCAGTCTCAAAACTAAAGCCAGCTACCGATATCCTCGCCTTGTATCAAGCAGGTCAACGCCATTTCGGCGAGAATTATGCACAAGAGTTGATGGAGAAGGCGGAGGTTTTGCCGAAAGATATAAAATGGCATTTCATAGGTGGACTACAATCTAGTAAGTCTCAATTGTTCTCTCCTCTCTTCTTCACATCAGCATATACACTGCATGTTCTTGCTTTTATTGCGAAACTTCTCGATACTCTTTGCCTCTGTCATTGTTGAGTTTTGTGAATCCCGATCACGTGGAGAAGCCTCCTGATTACTATCCGCAACATCCCCTCCAGTTGTCACAAACCTTCTGCAAGTCAAGTGGAAGGGCATTTTGTTGCACATCTCAAATCTCGGACTTAAGTCTCTGCCAATTCGATTCCTCAAGGCCTGCTTCTTAAGAGCGATGTGCATCCCAGCATCGGAGAAGTGCCTTGGCTCGTCTCCTCATTTATTTCGGACTTAAGGCATCCCAGCTTTTTGTATGGCTGACCTGCGTGCCTGTCATACCCGTCATTTTATCTCCTAGCTTCCGCTCAGGTATTTGATTGAATACGGGGTGAAACGTTGGGTTTGATGCAGCTCTGGTATTGATGCAAGTCGGAAGTGTTGCGATTCGTCGGGAAATGGTAGTGGTTGCTGTTGGCTATGCGGGCCTCCTCCCATTTTCATTTCGGTAATTGATTCACTGGCTCAAACGACCTCTGTGGTCTTTTTGGGCAGCGTGGAAGAGATCATACGTTCTTTTTACACTGCCTAGATCTAGACACTGCTGCACCAGGCCGACTTGGACCTATGTCCATTCTTCTCGTACCAGAGTTCGTCGGCCTCCGAACCCATTTGTGCACCGCGGCATTGAGAGCCAGGTGGCTCTTAACAGGGTCCAACAAGCCATTTTCAGTATCCACATTGAGTCCTGGACTTGCCACTCAACTTGGCATCTTTCTAATCCTCCTCTTCTCGTGTGGCTTGAACCCATCTCGCACTTTTCTTGTTCTTTTGTTTAATTTGTCGTTCTCGTCTACTCAAATGTATAGAGTTCGCTATTTCGACTGTCTCTTTCAGACCAGCTACAAACTCCTGGTTCTACTAAGCATAGTCAAGTCACTATTTCGATCAGATTATAACCCCACTCATTCGGTCCAGTCACCCCATTATCTGCATCGCTCTGTCTCCAATTCTAGCCTATTCCTTCCTCCATCTCCTGATCTGAGCCTCTCAATTTTACAATCTCATCTCTCCTCATCTCACGCTCTACCTACGTCACAAACCCACTAACTACCCCCATCCCCACAGACAAATGCAAACCCCTAACCTCCACCCTCCCCAACCTGCACCTCGTCTCCTCCGTCGACTCCTCAAAGAAAGCCACCCAACTAAACGCCGGTCGCGCATCCC
>JAFJYH010000297.1:0-58419 GCA_017365405.1 Cadophora malorum | reverse complement strand
CTCTCCCTCCACACAATCAACTACCTCCCAGCAGGACCCACCCCCTTATTGTTCACCCTCCTCGCCCAATACCACGCCCTAATCCCCCACGTCTACAAGTACCGAATCGCTGCCTCCCCCTACCCCTCCAACCCCACTCCAACCGCCTCAGAACCTTTCACAGGCCTCACCTTTTCCGACAAATCATACGTTTACCTCCCCGCTCTCCAACTCTCGCTCTCCCAATTCCCAGGCTCGTTACTCTGCGCCGTGGTAGGTTGGGTTGTGGGATATAGTTGGCGGAACGAGGTTTTACCCGGCAGACTGACGAGGTGGAGGGTTCCGGGCTGGGTTGTTGGTGAGGCGAGTAGGAAGAGAGGAGAGGATTTTGAGGGGTTGAGGAGGAGGTTGGAGGGTGAGAATGGAGGTGCGCAGGCGGAGGCGACGGGGAGTGATGGACGGCTTGGAGGGGAAGTCGGGAGGAGGAGACCGTTGGCGAGACAGCTTGTTGATCAGTTTAGGGGGGCGTTTTAGGGGCATGGAGAGATTTATTGAGCTGGGAGCTTTTTATTGCGGAAGTAGAGGATAAGGAAGGTGAGGGGCGAGCTGGACGAGTTGTTACTGCAGGTCTGCATAGACTGGAGTAATAAGGCCGGGTGACAGGGCAGGTCCAGGGCGAGTCAGCGGCTACAAGCAGCTATTATGCTTTGCCTTTATATACAGCAGCGAGAGAGTGTGATGGAATGCGCTAATTGGACAGTATGTGCCACGCGAAAAGGTCAAGGAACGGGCTTGGAGTTGTAGATACATTCAAGGTCCATAAGATTGGAAGACGGCATGAGAAGGCATCCAGGCATGTCTATATACCTCTTGCTCCCAAATGTAGAATACAAGGAAATGAACGAAGAAGACTACAATATCCCACTTCAAGTCAGGACACCCAATGACAATTGTATCATCATCTAGAACTTGATCTTTCAAGTACTTTAAATGTCTGGTCCGTGTGAGCAAGAAGGCAAATGACTTGGCGTTCCCTGCAAACTACCTCGACACCAGTGCACCATTGATGCTGAGCGCATCGATGCCATTCCATTCGGCAAGTCAACACTCACAGCCAAAGGCTTGAGAGCTTGTCCAAAATGTTCGTTCCGATACCATACATCAACTATTCTCCAACAAGTACTACCACCCTCACCAAGAGTTGCGGTGATAGAACACTGGTAGATACTCATGAACTAGTTTCCAATATCTCGTATATGATCGTAAATGCATATCAATAATCACATTAAGTCGTAGCAAGTATAGCATATCATACAAACTTCCCTATATGCACCAGAACCCATCCTGTCAGTCCTTCCATGCACCATCCAGCTATTGTAAATCAATCCCATGCCAACCCGAAGCAGTCCAATCCGATCCGATCCAAACCCGCCCCTACCTGCCCACCTCCTTTCCCAAGCGCGAAAAACTGTCCAAAATGCCCCATCCAAGTACAGCCAAACCAAAACCCAAATCATCGAAGCAGAAAACCCCTCAGACGAGACGTAGGGGAGAAAGGGATTCTCCAATCCAATACAGTACACATCAAAGAATCCCCTCTTCCATCTTCAACCACGCCTCCTCTCCCCCGACACTCTCATCAACACCAACCCACACATCATCGCCCTGCCCTTCGTCTGTCCAATGCACATTCCCATTCCCATTAGCATTCCCATTGCCGTTCATATAATCCACCGACTCCACTTCCTCGTTCTCCTTGTACACGCCATCATCGCCGATTTCTCCGACAATGCTACCTCTCCACTGCCTTGTCGTCGTCGAAACAGGAGGAGGAATGACTCCTAACCCGCCACCTAACGCACCAAACCCACCTCCGAGATCCAGACCTTCACCGATTTCTCCAACGATACTACCCCTCCACCCTCTCGGCACAGGAAGACCTTCCATACCGACATCCAACTCCGAACCGGGAGCATTGCCGTCAGTAGTTCCCAAATATGGAAACCCCCCCTCAATCGGCGATATCAAGCCCTCCGAGCCCTCAACCGAGCCAGAGACCGCGGATAAAGGGCCATTCAACGACATACCAAACCTCTGAATCTCCGGCTTCTCCGCCGCTTTAGCGAGAAGTAGGTTTGCGTATTGACGCTGCGAATTCGGCGTCTGACTCAACGTCTTCACAAAAACCTCAAACGGGTCCTGCACAACACCATAGCTCTCATTCGGGATGCTAGAGCCGCACGCTTGCATGACATCCAACATCGTATTCCCAATCTCAAAGATCTTCTCAAAGATCCCCATGCCGTGGACTTCGATGCTGTGTGTTGGAAGGCTGGAGATGACATCAAGCAGCGAATGCGCAATCTTCAACGGATACCGAAACGTCATACTCTCATCCTCCGCATTACTACTCAGCAGCCCCTGCCGCATACTACTCTGCCACACAATCAACCTCAACCACTGCTGCGTGACCAAAATATCAGCTTTCTGAATACTCGTCAACGAGATAGACGCTGAGTGCGGGCGAGAAAGCTGTTGTTGTAAAGAGGTGTAGGTTGCGGTTGAGGCTGGGGCGGACGCGGATTCGTTCCAGGAGTCGACGAAGGAGGAGTCCAGGAGGTGGTAGCTGTTTACGAGGTGCATGAAGCCGCTGTGGATGGCGGGGGATTCGTAACTGTGGAGAGTGCTGGGGAAGGAGGGTGTTTTTTGGAGGGTGAGGGGTTTGTGGCGGAGGATGGCGAAGGATCTTTGAGAGTGAGTGTCAGCAATCTGTTCACACTTGAAGAAAGGAGGGAATGGATACCTTTCCGTCACATAAAGAATCCAAAACGTCCTCCGTCGACACAACGCCTCCGTAGCAGACAACCCCACATAACTATTCTCATCATGAAACCCCAAATCCTGACCCATCGTCAACGCCTCCCTGAGATAATACCAACTCTTCCTATTTTGATTCAACTCAAAGAAAGCCGTCGAAACAAAATACGAGCTAATAACAGCAGACAACGTCTTATCCTCTACAAAATCATAGCTCTGTCGCACAGAGATACATTCATCCAGGAAGAACCGCCCTGCTGCTTCCCATGACGGCGGACCGGGTGCTAAGATGCTTTTTCCGGACATGTGCGTGGAGGTTAATGCGCAGAGGGAGTACAGCAGGTTTTTCTCGTACATTTCTAGCGGGCGCTTTATGGATTCGCGGAGCGTGGGCATGTGGACGAGCGGCATGATTGGGTAGATGTGTTCCATGAAGAGGTCGATGCAGGTTGGGATTAGGTGCAGGTAGGAGGGGGATGTTGGGCGGAATTGGTCGGTTGTGAAGATGCTGTTTGGTTCTTCGGGGAGGGAGTGTGAGGTTTCGGACATTATGGGGTGCCATCGCTGTTGGTGGAGGGTTGGGGATATGGCGTCTGTGGAGTCGGATATCCATTGATCGATTCTGGAGATTTTGTCAGTGGGGAGGATTGTATGAATGGATTTTGGGAGCATGATGAGATGAGGTGAAGGGTCACATGATTGATATCAAGCTCTCCTTTCAGACCAGCAAGATGTACTCACGATGGTGGACCAGAACTCTGACTTTCTCCACCAGAACCATTCGAACCTGGAACCTTTACATTCGGCAACTCATCGCCATCCTGAGCTCTCAACTCGTTGATGACTCTCCCCGTTCCTCTCTTCGGTCCTCTTCTCTTAGGAACATGTTCTCTCTTACACGTCAACGAAGCATTTCCACATTGATTACAGGGAAATTCCCCATCACATCTAATTCCTATTGATGGTCAGTGCTCAAGCTCAAGCTTCATGCGGGGAATAGCACAGCGTCATGCTGCAGAATAAACAGCTATAAGATAGCTCAACTGCACGAGGAATGTAAATGTCTGGCTCTGACTTACGACGTCTTCGACAGTGGTCACACACCGTACGGCGGCCTGTTATTGGTTTGCTTCCTGGAGACATGTCCCCGATTTGACTGCGTTGTAGCCTCTAGCCTCTCAACCGAGCATAACACTACACTGCACAGCACGACTCAACTCACAGCTCTCCCCCGTGCTACCGGGAAATCATGGAAAGCCTGCAACTCAGTATGAATGTTGATCCAAAGAGAAAGAAAGAGCGCACGATTGAGCGAGAGATATGGCGAGAGGGGAGGTTCTGCTCATGAAGAGGTCAAGTGTCAGAAATGCAGTAAAGAGAGGGGTAGATCCGGCCTTGCAGAAAGTGTCATGTTTGAGGCGTTCCACTCTGTCCAGTGAACAGAGAAGCTTGGGTGTTGAATGGGGGGGCGAGTGTTGAAATGCGGGGAGATGCGAGGGGCTAGAGGACATGGGGTTTAGGGGCTTCTCGGCGGGCATCACCAGACCTGCGCCTTTCCTGTTCGCTATCGACAACCACATGCAATCCTCGACACATCCGCTTCTTTAAGGTTTATTGATTCGCCACCCCTATCTTTGAAGCGTGTGTTCGATATTTATCAAGATCTTTCCCTTCAGCCCGTACATTTATCTCTGTATTGCGTTTGCTTGCTTTCGCAGCTTCTTATCTTCTTGCATCGCATGGTTCTGCTTGTCCTTGTTATCTGTGGTCGCTGCTCACTCTGCATCGCCCTGTCCAGTAATCGTTTTTTCGAGTCGCTTCAGTTGGTCGTTTCTCATTTGCTAGCTTCAGGGGTCCGGCTTGGGGCCATCCATCTGAGTTTCTTGCCGTTCACGTGGAATTTGGGTTTTGGGTTTTCAGGGTCCGCTTGGCTGCAGTTCCGCGCCTGTGAGCTGATAACAGTTTCGAGGTTTGGTCGTCTGCGATGCCACTTCTATACCTCCCACATGTTCTTTCTTTGGGAAGTTCATTTTGCGTCACTGAGGGTAGGGCGCTGGTAGTACTGCGCACCTCACTTGGATCTCTAGCTGTGCTGTTTACCCTGGCTCTTGGTGCCTCTGTCCCCAGCACGTAGACAACTTACGGCTTCTCACATCTTCACAAGTGCCACTTAAATTTATATGTATTTCAACTTCACAGAGAGAATGGTCAAGCGACAGCAGCAAGATGAAGGGAAATGTTCCATTTTGAAGTCTATCGGAAGAGAAAACATATGACCTTGCCAATTCGCCCCACTTTTCCCTGCCGCCATTGACCCTACCTACTCCCGCTCAAGATCAGAAAGACTCAACGCCGGAAACTCAAGACGAGAATTGTGCCCCAATGCCTGCATATGCAACAGACACCTGCTGAAAGTATCCCTCATTGGGGCATGAGGAAGTCGACAGCGACTTGGTATATGAAAGATCGTTGTGGACACCAGCATCTGCCAAGTAGTCGTGAAGGTCGGCCTCAGTGATGTATGTCGGGTACGGATGGACATCTTGGTGTGTGACCGGGGAAAAGTGGAGTTGGGTATCTTCATCGCCATACTGGCCATCACCCTTTACTAGTGCAAACGGAAGGTGAAATCCTGGGCTTTGACGAGGATATGAGTATGGCTCCACATGCTCATTCGGGCATTCATGTCCATCCAATATGGATGCATACCTAGTTGTACCGCCTTGATAGCCTGAATACATATGATAGCTTTCATGCGAGTGATTCTTCGTGGGTTTGAAGTTGGCAAGTCTGTTCTCGGCGTTGTGTTGATGGAGTGCTTGTTGGGTGAGGAGGGATGCATCGCAACCAGCATCGTCAACTTGAGCAGTGGAACCCACGGACTGCGAAGTCCATGTATCATTGAGACGTTGGTGTGCTCCGCGAATATCTTCCTTGCTGTCCTGGAGCCTTGTGTATGTGATCAATCTTGGTTGGGATGCATCGTGACTTGTGTCAGAGGGGGTGGTCGCATCATTCGCAAGCGAGGCAGTCTCATCACTGGAAGACAACAATTGTCAGACATTGCATCAACAAATATCCATTCGGTAGCCTACCTGGCAGGGTTTGCACAATAAGACGGAATTGCTGAGTGTACAGAATGCATTTGCGAGGTAAGTAGTCGAACTGGTCCTTAGAAGTCGATGCGAGGAAATGCTTGGCGATCCGCAGATTGGTCTTGGGAGTAAACAAGTGGAAGCACTTTGCACGGAAAAGGGAGACGAAGGGGGCATTGACTGGAACTTATAAAGAAGATTGAACAGCATAATGCGAATCATCATAAGGCAACCCAAAAAGAAATGCAATGCCTACAATTATTCAACTTCATTGTTGGCTGACAGAACTCGTGTACAGCAAGTGCTGTTCAAGCAGGATATGTGCAATTTCTAGATGTGCAGATGTTGAAGGTGCAATTTGCATCTTTTGGCCCACGAAGTCAAAAGTTGAGTCAGTCTTACCGAACTGGCGGATATAAGGGGGAAAAAGTCAAGTCTTTGCCAAACGTGCAAATTGCACCTTTTTGTGCAGATTTTGTGCATTTCACATGATTCGCCAAGCACGACCTAGGCACACTACTGCACCTCCCACCGCCTCGAGCAACATTTCAAAGCCGTCCAGAACAGCCATCCCGTGTTGGCCGACTGACACCGTACGAATGATAAGCCACAGTCTGGCAGGCATTGCATTGGAACTGACAGGCCTCTTGCTGGGAAATCAGTAACAATTGGCCTTATCGAGACACAGTTGTATGAGGACGGCGCAGCCAGCCCTGCTGCTACCGCTGGGAGACACAATCATTTGCGCGGCGTCCGACCTCCCGACAACCCTTCTTGATCAATAACAGGCTCCAGATACCGCCACATCAGTCATGAATCCTCCTCACCTTTATCACCATCCATTTGGTCGATGCAGGACATGTTGATGCTGCATGTGCCAGGTCACACCTCCATCTCCACTCGCCCAACTTAAAAGATCTTGAAGGCTTTGAGCCTGGGGGTTTCTGGTCTATTGCATTTCCACCCGACAGGGCTTTGAGCATCCACCAGGGGGAATTGTCGACAAAGTATTAGGCCCCCATCAGAGTCGATGTTCCTGGGGCTTCAACGTCGTGCGACCACTCAAAATCATCCTAAATACCCCACGAGCTTCAAGCAAGCAATGTCCCAGAGCCGCACCACCGCACCACGGCGATACCTCGAGGCAGCACAGAGAGAACGGCCACCGGCAGCATTACCTCCTACAAGCAGTATTAAATTTGAGGAGTCTTGGGAAAGGTGGCCATCAGAGACATTGGCCGTGGTTTCTACCTATCGAATCACATCGAAGTAACACGTGACAATTGATGCTCTCTCCGCCTCTCAGTTGCGCCTACTTCGATCAAGGTTCCTTCTCTCACAACACAAAAGTTAAGAAGAATCTAGACTCAAAACTCAATCATGACAAAGGATTGGGACCAATACAAGACCGAAATCGAAAAACTCTACATCACCAATGGCAAGTCCCTGGACGATGTTCGACGGATCTTGAAAGGAAAACATGGTTTTGATGCTTCGTAAGTCTCAACCTCTTTCCTGCGATTAATCATCTGACAATTTTAGCATACGAGGCTATCGAATGAAGCTTGAACACTGGGGAATGAAGAAGAACAAAGTTCCACTTAGCCATCGAGCTCAAAATCGTCCACGACCCAAGGCAAGAACCGGCAATATTGACAGTGCCTCATCTGGGGCTCACTCTTCCAATAATGTCTCAGACCTGCTTGAGAGTAATAATATGCCTAGGTGAGTACAGTATAAGACTAGTTCCCCAAGTGTTGCGGAATACTTCTAATTCAAGTCCTCCAGCTCGTCACATCCTGAAAGTAACGCAACGTTGTGGCAAGGCTTCAACTTCCCCGCTCTGAACGACACGAGTCTACCGACGCCTTCACTTCATGACAGCTCCAATGTACCCTATATGTCACTAGACAGAGAGGTGGGATGGTCATCAGAACCTGATATTTTCAAGACAATAAACGAAGGATTGGCAACGGACCTTCTCGAACAACTTTCATCCGGGGCGTCTGTTGATATTCGAGACAATTTCAACGATTCACCTCTCCACGTGGCTATCAGAAAAGGGAACATTGGCATGACAGATGCGCTACTGAGATACGGCGCCGATGTAGATGCCTCTGGACACAGGGGGAGAACTCCTCTTCATCTGTCTGTTGCTTCCAAGAACATGTTGCAGCTCTTGCTGAAATACCATCCCAAAATATCTCTTCAGGATGACGAAGGAGATTCGGCTCTACATTATTTTATCCGCCAGTACTCCTGGTGGGAACATACAGAGCACCAAGTCGCCATTAGATCGGTCCTGTTTGCCGGCGCGAACATCAACATCCGGAATAAAGCAGGCGACTCACCATTACACAGAATAATAGATAGGGATATACCGGAATCGGTGACCTATATGGAGATGGTTCTGGAGTTCCTCAATTGCAAGCCCGATGTAACAACCGCAATGAGAAATGGTCAGGCTTTGCTTGAGGTCTTTCTGGAGAACACCAACATATTACAGAAAGACAGGTTCAGGTGGAATATTCCAGAATGGTTGTCGGTTGGATTTCGGTGCTTAGAACAATTCCTGGTTGTCGGCGCCAATCCGAACGTCACATTTCATTCCCAGCCATTTCTTCATTGCTGTCTCGAAAGCAGCAGTATCGTTAGAAAAGTGACCGCCTCGCGAAGTTTTGTTCTGCATCTTCTCGAGAAGGCCGATCTTGATATTCCTGCATCCAATGGAGATTATCCCTTGCACTCAGTGCTCAACAGGAGCAGTTCTTACTGGAGAAGTGATTCACGCTTTCAATACTGCCAGGTTACCTCGACGCTCATTGCTCGTCAAGTCGATGTGAACAAACCCAACAGAGCGGGCAAAACTCCGCTGGAAGTCTGGCTCACCAGCTCTCGGCCACAAGCAACCCTGATGAAAGTCACTGCACTTCTCATAGAAGCAGGAGCATCTAGCACGATCACAACTACAGTTGGCGAAAGTCTTTTTGATTTTTTACCCCGTCAGCCTCGAGAATGCCGAATTTTCCTCACTAGAACCCTGTTGAAAGCAGATATAAAAGCACAACAGCCTGGGACCAACGCAGCGGCAGCCTCTGAATGGGTGGAAGTATGGCGCTCAGCAAGGCAAGCGTCACTCTGGGGTATTGCAAAGACCAGTCTAACCAAGCTGGACGCATTGGACTTTCGGCCGAAGAGCAAAGACTTCATGGAATGCGCGTTCCAGATCGTTGCAGAACGTCTCTTGGAGCGTCATAGACTTCAGCTGAACCTGTTCCTTAGGAAGAAATTGGACCGAGAAAGTGCAGCCGAGGATCGCGAGGAATACTGTGCCATTTTGAGGGATTGTCGGGAGCGGAAGGCGGATATTGATGTCTCGTTTTACCATTTCTTGCTTGATATTATGGATATCTAGAGTGATGGGACTCAAAGTGAGGTCTTACTAAGAACATTGTCAACAGCCTACCTTCTGACCTCTAACGCTGGCTTCCTGCGATATGTGAATAATATTCTGCCAATGTTCTGCCCGATCATGTTCATTCCTCGGCTCAGGTCGCAGCAGCATTCGAAGTCGCTCACGTGCGCTGACCAAATCGAAAGCAGCCAAGGAAGAATTGATTACGAACACGAGGTTATCCAAGTTTCTGCCAGAATAATCTATGCTTTCAATCCAGCTCCAGCACCTGAAGTACTAAGGTACCAGGTTACCAGGTACTTGGTATGACAACCACGTGGGGACCATGATCCCGCCACCTCGCTTACAGCCGACGCTCACTGACGTCTTCGATTCGAGATCTGGAACCTGGTAACCATCAATTCTCTTTATCAGCAACAATCGAGGAAAGTCTCGACCTACACCATGCAGAGAAAATAGAACACAGATGAGACTGCAAAAAGCGATTTCTAAGCGAAGGTGCAATCCCGATGGTGCATCAAATCTCGATCGAAGCTTGAGTTCCGAGCTAGACCCCACCTTCCGCCACCATCGACGAACCCTATGACGATATCGATATTCCCGTCTAGTGAGATCGAGTTTTCATTTTCCCATGCTTATTTCCATGCGCTTTATTGGCTGAGAGTGAGTATGGAGATGCTTCGGAAGAGCCTCGACTTGGGGATGACGAATCAGAGGGCGATATGATCTATTTTGAGTTTGAGCAAAGGAAGGCGTCGTCAACGGCCCAATCAATATCGAGATAGCACATTTTCTAGTCGCAAGATTTCTAATTGACATTCATAACGTTCCTAACACCCGTCCAAACTGCCGCCATCAAGCTTGGAAGCTTGAGCTTCGAAATGTGGTTCGCCGTCGAATCGACGAATGAGAGACTAGCTATACTCATCATGAAGTCATTAAGTCATTCTGGGGCAAGGGTGTGATAGGAGTATATCAACGTTCACCTCTCTCTATTCTTCCAATTGCTACTGTTTTCATCAAACACTTTATCATATTTACAATCAAAATGGGTTCAATTCATACTTCCGGCGATCAATATCGCAACTATCAAGACGACAGATCCGCCAAGGCTGAAGATACTATCTACACGGCATCAAATGGCGCTCCTGTTCCCCATCCATACGAGGCTCAACGAGCAGGCGAGAATGGTCCTCTTCTCCTTCAAGACTTTCACTTGATTGATCTGCTCTCTCACTTCGACAGAGAGAGAATACCGGAGCGAGTCGTCCATGCCAAGGGCAGTGGTGCTCATGGAGTCTACCGAACAACCGATACTCTCGAGGATCTCTGCCTCGCAGACATGTTCCAACCTGGCAAAGAATGTCCCATCACAGTCCGCTTCTCAACTGTTGGTGGCGAGTCTGGATCTCACGACTGTGCTCGCGACCCAAGAGGTTTCTCTGTCAAGTTCAGAACCGATGAGGGAAACTGGGATTTGGTAGCAAACAACACACCCGTGTTCTTCCTCCGCGATCCAGCCAAGTTCCCACACTTCATCCACACCCAAAAGCGCGATCCATCAACCCATCTTACACACGCCGATGACTCGACCATGTTCTGGGACTACCTCTCCCAGAACCCAGAGTCTGTCCACCAAGTCATGATCCTCATGGGCGATCGTGGTATCCCCGACGGATATAGACACATGCACGGCTACCTCGGCCATACCGTCAAGCTCATCAACAAGAAAGGCGAATGGGTCTACTGCCAATTCCACATGCAATCCCAACAAGGCGTAAAATTCATCACCCAAGAAGATTCCGCCAACTACTCCCCCGACTACTCCCAAAAGGATCTCTACGAGTCCATCGAGAAGGGCGACTTCCCCAAATGGTCTCTCGAAGTCCAAACCATGACCCCCAAGCAAGCCGAAGAGCTCTGGGAAACCGACAAGATCAACGTTTTCGATCTGACACACGTCTGGCCCCACTCCAAGTTCCCCCGCCGCAAGGTAGGAGAATTCGAACTCAACGAAAACGCCACAAACTACTTCGCCGAAATCGAACAGATCTGCTTTAACCCCGCACACATGGTCCCCGGTATCGAGCCCTCCGCCGACCCAGTCCTCCAAAGCAGATTATACTCATACCCCGACACACACCGTCACCGCGTCGGCGTCAACTACCAACAATTACCCGTCAACGCACCACGCGTGAATTACCGCATGGGCAATTTCCAGCGCGATGGCGCGATGGCATTCCTCAACCAGGGTTCGAGACCAAATTACATCTCTAGCATCGCACCGATTAGCTTCAAAGAGCGCCAAGTCAATCTCGATAAGACGCACGCGCATTTCGCTAGTAACGCCGTAACTTTCTTGAGTGAGATCCGCGAGGAGGATTTCAAGGCTCCGAGGGCACTGTGGGAAAAGGTGTTTGATGCGAAGGCGAAGGAGCGCTTCATCTCGAATATTTCGGGACATATGGCGAATTGTAAGGAGGATGAGATTATCAAGAGGCAGATTGGTATTTTCAGGGAGGTTAGCGAGGACTTGGCCAGCCGTTTAGAAAAAGCTACTGGTATCAAGGGATATCCGGGCATTGCGGATTTGAAGTTTAATGGCACGCATAATGGGATGGCGAGGAAGGAGGAGAATAGAGTTGCGAATGGGATGGGCGCGAAGGGTGTCCAGTTGAGTAGAGGTGAGGCGAATGGGGCACCGGTGAAGGGCACTCATGCTTCGAAGGTTGTGAGTACTGGGGGGATGAAAGGGTCGATTAATGGGGTGCATTAGACAGAGTTGGTACTGGGAGAGGAGATGTATAGTAATATGACTTGAATGGAACTGCATTGAATAACGCACTGTTTATCCGTCTTCTAATATTCCCTACATAGAGTAATCCATCCTTCTTCTGCTGTTGCTTGAATTTGCCACTTCACATCTTCGTTTCCTTTGGGATTTTCCCTTCACCTGCGAGAATGTCTGTCCCTTTCCCACTCGCCTTTTGTCTTTTTACAGCTCACCTTCGTAGATCTTAAATAAAGTAATTCTGAATTGCCAGCACACGGGAAGGAAGGGCTTGAAAGAGTAAGGGACAAGGGGATCTCGCTTCGCTAAATCACCACTCAACGTTCGTTCGTTCGGTCGGTCCCAAACAACAAAACGGGAACCACCCAGGCGTAAGATATCATGGTAAAGGTCAGATCATTGACTCACGCCATTTTAATTCAACAGTCGTCGTTCAATCTCACATTTTTCATGAATCCGTCATCGATCTTCAAATTTTCATTCTTCAGGTTTGCAATTCGAGGTCACCTTATGAGTCTGTCTCCTCGTGTTTCCAAGACTCGACACCATTACCGTACTGCAGTATACAGAACCTAGACTGGGATACATATGGAATCAGATATCTTTGGGTACCTCGAACTTATTTTTAAGATACCTATACATATTTAAAATGGTACAGAGACAACACCCGCTGCAGAATCGTAGAATCGTATAATCCTACTCAACGGCTACCCCGGCACGGGAAAATACACAATCGCAAAGGAACTCGCTTCTCTCCTCACTTCTTCTTCCTCAAAGAGCTCACCTTCATCCATCCTTTCCTCTACCGAGACTTCACCTACCAGTCCTTTATCCCATTCACCTACCCCACGACTTCAAGATCAAGTTCGAGTCCGTCTGCTAGCCAACCACACCCTAATCGACCTCACAACACTAGCCCACCCAATTTGAAACGCCGCTCACTGCCGTGCTTGACATGCGCATCGGCAGGAAGTATTCGAGCGAATCGTTGATGGAACCAGCATTAGAGATCAGAAATCAAATGGAGAGAGAGGAGAGGGAGAAAAGGTGGAAGTGGTGATGTTCACAGCTTGTTTGGTGTATGGGTTTGAGCCTGGATTGGTGGAATTTGGTGGATGAGGATGGAGAGCGAGGAGGCGAGCATGAGAAAATAGGAGGCGAAGAGGAGTGGCCAGGTGATCGCGCGCAATTTGGGCAGTATGCTGGATTGGCGAGACGGTTGGGATGTACACTTTTCTTCGTCACTGTTAATTGCGACGAATCTGTCAACAAAGAGAGATTGACGAGCTTGGAGCGTGTTCGAGGTATAGAGTCCCTGGCGAAATATAGGAAGGGGGAGAGACAGGCTGTTGGGTTTGACAGTGGATCTGTATCGGAAGGGCAAATTGAGGGAGGGGAAGGGACTGAGAGAAATGCAGGTGGAGGCGGAGGCGGAGGCAGACTCGGGATGGGGAAGGTTGAGAACAAGGTGGAAGGGAAGGGCAAGCTGATTGATCCCAATGTTCCGCCAAGTATCAGAGCGAAGTTTGAATTATTGGATCCAGAGGTTGTGGGGAAGAAGATGGGATCGAAGAGGAGTGGGTGAGGTTCTTGAGGATTGATACGTCGGGATTGAGTGCCGAGGAGGCGGCGGGGATGATTTGGACTTGGGTGAGAAGTGAAGAGGAGAGAAGTGATGTAGGGAGGCTGTAAGGCTGGGACACTGCGAGGGTGAGAGCCGTAATCTCCAGACTCAAGAACACTTCATTTTCAAGCGAATGTGAATACGGACGCTTTAAAATGATAATGGCTGAATGTAAGAATACAGAAGCATCAACATTGACAGCAAGGCGTAGATGAAGGACAAGACAAGAAATTACCCTCAGTGAATAAAGCTATGAGAAAGAGGTTCCGACTTGATGCTTCGATTTACCCAGGCGAAGAAGAAAACAGAACCTCGACGGTAATTCATTTAGTGGAAGCGAAGATCTGCGAAAGATGAGAGGATTTGAGAAAGCAAGCAGGAGTTAGAGATTGAGAACATTGAAGGGTATATCTCCTCGGATATCTCAAACGTTTACAGGCAGAGTGGAGGCAAACTGTCCATGGATGAATCGAGACGCGCTAACGAAGAAACAATATATGCTGAATTTCGTAAATAAATATGTATAAGAAGGAAACTCCTGTGACCTTTTCTCTATCTTGAATCCAAGCCTTTGTCCCTAAGAAATACCCGCCAAAGAAACGCCCGTGTAAATCTCCAATCCCAAGCTCCCTAAACCCCAGTCCTGATCGTCAAAATCCAGCTATCAACAAGTATAAACAAGAACCGAATCCAATCCAATCCAATCCTGCCACGCCCAGCCTAACGTGCGCCTCTGTTCACCCTTGGAATACCGCACAATCCCGCCATAATCCTCCCTAATCAGCAATCATTTGCAGAGAATGAGATCACCTCCCAAACCCCGACTCCCGACTCTGGCTCTAACTTCCCACATCAAACGGCCAAATAAAACGGAATAGTCCCCGGATCCAAACTCCTATACACAAAGGGCATCCCCTGACTCAATCCCTCTTCATCAAACCCCCTCTCTCTAACCCCCGCACTAATCTCCTCCATCTTCCCCTTAAACAAAGCCGCAGCCTGCACAACCTTCTCTCCTCTCCCGCCACTCCCGAATTTCTCCAGAAACCCCTCATCAGAGAATTGATGCACAAGCGTTTTATTCTGCGCTTCGTAGTGCGGACGATTGAATACGGCGAGGAGGTAGATCTGGAAGAGAGATTCTGAGACGGGAGGGAGGAGTGAGAGGAGCGTGGACGAGGAGATGTTTTTCGATGTGGGGAGAGAGGAGTAGAGAGCTGTGGGGTGGAAGGGGAGGGTTCCGGAGCTGTAGACTGGATCGCCGGTGTTGAGGGCGTGGTGCTGCACTCCGCAGAGGTAGGCCATATGCGTCAATACCTCAATCAAAGTCTTCCGATCGCAGAGCGTGGGCTTGCCGTCCTTCGGTGCGCAGGGGAAATCGATCGCGTCCGCGAGAGTGCTGGCTTCGATAAACCAGGCGGCGAGTTCGGGATCGGTGGTCATGAGGGTTTCGCTGGGGTAGTAGGTGTTTACGAAGGTTGAGATGCTGGGTATTCTCGTCAGCTGAGTATTCCTTTAGTTGTTCTTTCCACCTCGTACAATGGCACAACCTGTCCGATCGAGCTCACAGAGAATGATAGGACAAATGGGAGAATGGACGCACAATTCAAAAATCACATCCCTAACACCCTTCGCATCTTCATAAAATGGGAAATGCTTCAACTCTGGTCCGAAAGTCGAATTGATCAGTCCTCTAGTCTTGAGATCCGTAGAGAGATAATTGGCTTGGAATGCTCCGACAGTAGGGTAGAAATCAGCGACGAATTGCCCCGCTCCAACATGATTGACGTAGAATGCTCGGTCGAGGTATCCGCCGTCGTTAAAGAGGACTGCGTTGCCTACTCTGTTCTCTGTCAGTCAAGCTTTGAGATGGGGAAGGATGAGTGCGACGTACGGTCGTACAGCGTAGGCTTGATACATCACTGAAAGAGCTCGGTCAGCAGGATTTTCGAAGGTGATCTCGAGGGAAACGTACGTCTTTCCAGCAGTATCATGACCGGATGCTCATCACTCAACGTCCTCGTCGCAGCTTGATGCACAATCTCTGCTACATCATGTGAAGCAACCAGATGGTACATCTGTCCATGAAACAAGTCGTTCTCATTAAACAGGATCTTGGCTAGTAACCAGTCATTCGGTTCGTCCAGTGGGGTGTAAATCAAATCAGATCCAACATTCGTCTTGATTGCCAGCGGGAGGAAGTCGCCGGATACTGGATGGATGAAAAATAGCGCTGTGGTCGCCGCGCCGTATTTACCGGCTCCCTTGGTGTAGCTGAGTTGGTAGCTGTGGTCAGCGACGAAGAGTCTTCCCGAGGTAAGCAGTTCGGCGACTGAAAGGGTGCTGATTGCTGTGGAGGTGTTGAGATCGAGGGTGAACGGAAGCGGGTCGTTGGGTTGGAGACGTCGGAGAGGGTAGCAGTTCAGAGAGAGGCGTTCCATGGAGAAGAGAAGATCTTGGGTGTAGTTCTGCAAGATGCCTTTCCCAATTCCTCCTGGCACAGAATTTAGCCATTGGCCGTCGTAAAGGACGTGTGCGTAGTCGTCTAGACTGTTGAGGCCACCGTTCTGCAGTTGTTAGATGGTGCTGACCGAGATATGGGACGACTCACGGCAATGACTGCTGCTTGCACAGCTGCTAAATCTGCTTGTGCTTTTGGACCGATGTATGCAGATTCAGCTGAAAATAAAGCCATATCTGCTTGCATCCTCGCTGTGCCCAGGGCGCCGGTAGGGAAGAATGACGCATTCCCTAGAATTGACGGACCGTAAAGCCATCCTTCACGTTTGATGCTGATGGCTTCTATTCGAGCTGTGATGTTTGCAAATTGTGGAAGAGATGCTGCTAACAGCGTCGTATTGTCACGTCTGATCACAGCTGCATTTGCCGTGATGGCCAACAACAAAGGAGTAAGTAAGAAAAGCATGATGCGACAGTACGGGAAGACTTTGAAAGAGTGAAAAGTCGGCCCCCAAATCAAAAGATTTCAGGTTCCACAGCATGTATTTGTACCTCTCAAACATTGGTATCTCCCCCACGTCGTCAGCCCCTCCCAATATTTGCCTGCATTCGTACATCCAAACATGGATTGCCACTCAACTTAAATTCAGGAGAAAACATGGGTAAGCGAACCGTCTATCCTGTTACCCGAGCTCCAACCGAAGTAAGGGGCGCTTCTGGAAGGGTTGCGTCCACACCGTGCCGCACGAGCCCTGTTGAATACTGGGGTATAAGTATGCATAACAAGCCCGTTATCGCCATTTTCAGCCTCATCCTTGCGATTCGGCTCCCCAATCCGGAGTGGCGGAAATTGTTGCATGGGGCAAGAGGGGTGTCTATCGAATTTTATCTTGGGTTAAATCTCCCCCACGTGTCGCGACACGCGGTTTCGCGATGCATTCCGGATAGGTGGTAATTGTGTCACGACTTGATGAGGACATGGCTTGCGAGCTGACTGTCGGCTGTTCGTAAATGAAGTTGGTTTACCATTCGGCTGGATATAGAACATGAAGATCATGAAAGTTGCTGTATTTTTTTTGCCATCATATTGCTGGAGCTTCGAAATTCTCCCGTCGCAATTTGACAAACGCACTCTGCTTGTGTGGAAATGTAACCTCTCCCTCTTTTAAAAACCCCGACTCGTTGAGATGTGATATAAATCTGCAACTGTTAGCAGATAATACAGTGTTTGGAATGAGACATACCTTTCATTATCAACCCGTGGCTCAAGAACGACCGCATTGGTCCTGTAATCTTGAATAAATGCCCAATGTGCAAGGGATGTGATCCAAGCATTCACCCGATGCTTCCCTCTAAATTCCTCTTCGCCAACCAACACATGTACGCCACGATCATAATCTTCGGCACGATTGCCTAGATGCTTTCCCAAGATATCTTCCTTGACCCAGTAAATCTCGAAATATCCGAATGGCTTTCCATCCCAGAGACCGATTGCTGGGAATGAATGATTGGACTTCAAGTTGCCTCTCAAAAAGGACTCCTGTGTGTCTTGTGGCCCTGAACATCCCCAGAACTTTGAAACTCTAGGAACATTCATCCACTTATTTAGCAGCTGAAGATCCGTCATCATGGTCGTATCATTAGTCTCTGACGGCGGTGTCGTTAAATCTGCAACAGATGCGATTGAGAGATGGGTAGGAAGTGAAGAGATAGACGTGGCTGCCTGATGCTTTGGGACAGATAGTGCTGTTGTTGGCCCATTGTATGCAACCGGGCGTGGTGACAGAGAAGCGGTTCGGAAAGCAAGATATTGTCCAACGCTTGGTATGTATCTGGTGTAGAAGATTTCGCCTTGTCTAGCTGGCTTTGGACGCATAGGATGGCGAATTCCATCAGTTATGGTATACTGAAGCGGTGGAGGTGGAAAATACGTCGGCAGATGACTTCCAGATGAAAATGGTCCTGATGATGATGGTGACCACAACCCAGAATTCGAATCTCCAACTTCCTTTTGACCTGGGGATGAATTCCTATCGCCACCTCGAACAGGAGAACTTGGTCGACTGTTGTAGGGAGAACCCATAGATGTTGATCCGGTCGTCGGTGTCAAAGTGAACAAGAACAATTTAGCAGACAACTGCCAAAAAGTTCTCTGAGAAATGAACATCTCTGACCATCCTTCTGCAGTATTTTCTTCCGGGCTGATGCCAACACTTGAATCTTCCGACGTAATCAACCCCATCCTCTCCAATTTCTGTATCAGGTTCCGGCCTCGGAAAACCCCTTCTCTCTTGATATTGATGCGCCATTCTCCTCTTGGCTTCCCTCCATCTGGAGTGTTCTTCGAAGCCTCGCTTATTATATAGGGAGATGGTGGTTGGAGGTGAAAGTACCAATATAGGGAAGCCCAGAGCATCATTGCGATTTGTCGAGTGGGACTTGTAGGGGTCTTGAAGTCATTGCTGGAAGGATTCGAGATTGACGATATGAAGAGATTGTCGTTTTGTAACGTAGGTTTCTTGAATGGATGAATATGCCGTTTCTTCTCCTTTGGCATACCAGAGAGCTCGACCTGTGCAGAATCCTCCTCATTATGGTCATCCGAGTAGTCTTCGGACTGGATGATAACAGTCCAACCTGCTGGAAAGACATTCGTGTGTATGTTGAGCTCATTGGACTTGAAGAAATAGCCGCCAAAAACAGGGGTTACGGTCAAATTCTGCCCATTGGGTAGATGAACGACACTTGGGCTGGGCGCCATTCTGAAGGGGTCGGCCAATTCTTGCGGTCCAGTAGCAATACGCAGATCAAATCGAACGATCAACGAGCCCTAACTTTGTAGCGGAAGACTAGGTCCAGCAGTCTCGTGGCCCAACTGTCCTTTATATCCAAATATGACCTGTATTGTATATCCTCTACTAGCCCCGTAGCTTGCTTCTTCTTGCGCGAAAATATTGCCGTCGAATGTTCTCCCGTCTGATTACCACCACTTGGATCTCGTTGGCCGCAGGCAGCTGATCTGAATATGATGCTCGGTATCTTGAAGGATCCTGCTGAAGTTGCTTTTTCGTGAGTGGAGTCACAGCTAGGTCTCGTCGAATGCCGTCTCCTGTGATGACCACTCCTCTTGCGCCGTTGGCTAAAGGTTGTCCGAAGCCGAATTGCTACAATTATCGTGTCCGATATAACTCAACCCTCTGGCCAGACCCTGACCTCCGCGATCAATGTGATTGGGACGGCGGCGCCCAACAATAAGGAATGCTTCGCCGGCAGTGGTGCCCGAGCTGGTTGGAGATATCCTTGTGCGCGTGGACAATCGAGTTCTGCCGGTTGTTTGGCTATCTGGAAGTGAAGCTGCGACTCGGAGGTCATTCGACTGGTGTAGCTTGAATTGTATGGACGAATGGAGGGGTCGTAGAGGTCTTGGTGGGGGGTTGGAATGGGATGATGCCGTCTTCTCTTGGCAATAGAATTGTATGCCCGAAAGAGTATGTATTGAAGATGATACTATGATAGTGATTACGAATTTGGTGTAGAAGAATCTGAAAAGATAAGGAAAAGAAAGAAGAGTGTGCGAGGAGCAGATATCGAGGGTTGCATGGTGTTGAGGTGGGTTCATTTGTTGACGCTGTCGATGTCGGACGACAGCCCAGCCAGCACAGAACTGGCGTCACTCCACGCCTCACTCACTCCACTCCACTCCACTCCACTCCGCTCCGCGCCGCCCTTCAGCCAATGATTAAGCTGGACCATCGCCTGATAAAGTTGCTACGGGAGGACTCCGGCAAGAAATGTAAATATTGTTATTGCAAAATAAAAGCAGAACTGGATGGAGAGTTGAGTACCCCGCTGACTGCAATACAAGGCAATCTATCGCTCCCCACAGTCGAATAGGAACCCAAGCTAAAGTTCAATCTAGCGCATCCATCCCCGATTTCTGCTACCCACTCAGGTATGTGGGAGTCATGAGGAAGCATTCTTCCTCACGAAGAACAAAGCATCAGCCCATTCTGTCTACCGTGCCCCTCCGACTTCTGCTAAAAGTCTTGGTGTTGGGCCTGACTGCGACGAAAATGGCTTCTCAATGCCCTCCGGGACATGCCAATGGAAATCCTATACCGGGTCTCAGAAATTCCCATCCCTAGACTCGGCGATATTCGCTTTCCCGTGTCACATCGAGTTCAAGCACCCCCAAAGCTCATGCAAGTGCGCCCGCACTTTTCAGCCTCGTCGTCTTCGTTATGCTCGCCCAATGCAAACCAAGCTAAAACCACAATATGTACTCTTTGACAACCCTGCACATACATGCATGCATGTCAGGTAGGTGTTTGGCACTCCACGATTTCGATGCCCACGCATTTTATCCACGGAACCGGCTCACCCTCCGACAAGCCTTTGATGGCCTGCCTGACTCTCAAATCCTCACCTGCATGAAGAGGAATCCGATCATTCTGTTTTGTGCCGATCTCCTTCCAGAAATGGACACACCACTGCAAGAGAAAGGACGCTGCTCTGCCTTGAATCCTTTTGCTGTCAAAGTGCCAGCGTTCTCCAGTTTTCCAAGTGGTGATGCCTTTGGCTACACACAAGTCAGAGCTAGTCCGTCTTGTTGAGCAGGAACCCCACATCGACGGGCCGTTCGGAGACATTACAAACAAATGATGGTCTGAAATCGTGTTGATTTGCAATTCCAGAAAAATGGTTGCACCCACTCTTCATGCAGGGTCTTTTGGTGTGACGAGTCACGAGTAGTGCAACCGTACACAACCATCTGAACTCACGGCCTGGAAGATCCTGACAGGTCACTGTGCACTATGGAAGCTTCGTCTGGCGTCGGTATTGATTCGTATATCCGAGCCTTTGTTCTGCGGCATGCGGAATGCATTGGACAGTACCAATCACAGGATTGTTAGGGAATTCAGCTGGGAATATGCCGAAGCTGGCCATCTTATGATTCGCTCGCAGCTTGTTACACCCTATCGCTCAATACTTGTTTTGAATCTCCTTTCTCCTCTCGTCGAGGATTCCTCTTGCCCAGTCATATGCGGCTCGGGTGCCGGTATCCCTGCGGAGCCATCTCTTGAAGATGCGGCCAAGTATGTGGACAGCTGCAATATCCTCACATCAATCTTATCACGCCACCACGCTCGACTGCCACTTGCATCATGCTTAGGGCAGCGCTGATGAAAGCCTTGGAAGGAAGTTGCTTCTTAAGTCCTTGATTGCCCCCCTGTATCTAGTGCGCCTCGAACCCAGGTCTGCTCGAAAGGATCCAGATGCAGGACACTAGGTGGCAACAAGCGTAATAAAATTTCAACCTTCCATTCTCCCACCGAGGATAAACTTGCTCTGAAAAAACATCGCCTGATTTTCAAATTTCCACGGGCAAAATGGCCGGTCTAGCCCCAATTGCGATGAGCCAAACCAAAGAGGATCTTCTCAAACACTTGAATCTCCCGCCCGAAACTTATGCTTTGATGGCGGTATGTACTTCCCCGCTGTTCACCATCTCACCCTAGGAATTGACCCCACACCTGAACTTTATTCATGGCGAAGTACTTACATTACTTTACACTATCACAGAAAGAGACCGATGTCATCTACAACTGGCTGATCTCCGACAAGGCTCATCTCAAGGAGAACAGCAAGAGAAAAGCTCCATATGATTGGTCTGACATTCAGGAGAGGGCGAAGGACGACGCGATGGCGATGATAGCCCAGCGAGGTGACCAATACACTGCTTACTATTGGGACCTTGGAGTTTCGAGAGGCAATAATCCTAACTGGGTCGCTAAGTGGTTTCTTTACCATAAATTTCGCTATCGTGATGGGAGAAACAGAACCCAGAAAGCTGGGGACAAGCGCCACCACAAATACAGTAGCAGTTCAAAGTATAAACATTTATCAAGAGACCAACATGTCGAATATATCAGCGATTACCAAGAGGGTGCGTATTAAATTTTCACACGTCGTCAAAGTACCCCCACTTGAGGGTTACATACGGACTTGGGCATCCCGTTTCTCAGATCTTCCCGATTTGGCCCAGCCACTCAAAAACGGACGCATGAGGAAGTGAGAAATTGATCTGACTGCGCTCAGGCTCCAGTAGCCAAGAATACCCTTCCCCTGGTTCGTGCATGGCTACTAGATATACCCTCCCGCATCGGTATAGCAGCGTGCTGATACATCCCTTCAGGAACCTCCTACCAGCATGTCGAGTATAAATACGATCCCATGGACTCGCATGAGGAGAACGCCAACCAGTCAGGGACCTATTACGACCCAGTCAGAGACCTTTGACAGTGTCAAGTGGTGTAGCGATACCGAGGATGATGAAGCAGTGAAGTACGGGAAACAAATGGAGGAAGAGAAATGGAGTCTCAATTTGCTCTTTCACAACAAGCAACGGAAGGCTTGTCTTCAGTCAGTCGGGAAGAGTTCCGAATTGGAAGGATTTTTCATTTTTTACTTCGTATGTTGCCTCTTGGAGGGCTTCCTTTGAAGACGGAGAAAACGAACGTCGAACGGTCGAAGTGGGGTTTGTCAAGTCGAATTGTGTTTGGTCGAGAAGCAAACGCGTTCACGTCAACATCTCGGCTTCTTGCTTCTTTAGCGTGATCTTCAGCGCCGCTGCTATCGAACAGCCTCGCATATTGCTGGTGGTTGTCGTGGTGTGAGTCGTGAATGTACTGGTGGGTATGGATTGATGAGAATGATGGGACCACCGCCAGGAGAGGATGAAGCATCGAAGATCAAGGGTCTTTTTAGCGCACCTCGCTGCATGCGACGTTCAGGGACGTTGCTCTGTCTCCTCCTTCTCATTGGCGATGTGCTGTTAGTCCAGGGGGAGGTAAATTGGGAACGAGCAGTGACAGACTCGGCTTGCCCAAGATGCTCGTTCATCCATTCATCTGCTCAGCTCCATCAGCCATATGGCGACGGAACACTCTGATCCTGGGGCCAAGCTTTTCATTTTCCGAGCTATTTATGCCGCCGTCCATATCCATCATCTTTTTAGGTTTCTTTCTCCGCTGATGCAGGTTTCTGAAAGGTCAGGCCCTCCATCGGAGGCGGACCGCCTGCTCCCAATTGTAGCGCGGCCGAGGTACTTCATAGTCTTTTGCGCTTGTTACGGCCGAGCAAAATCAACGTAGTTGCTTGTACTAATGAGACGTCGTCTTGTTGATGTCGTGCAACTGTCCCAAGAGTTTAAGCGCTTTTCATAGATATGCGCAACTTGTGCAGCGACAGTGGTCGGATGTGAAATCCGGCCCAGTTGACGACGGTGACTGCGCGGGTAATCCATAAGCCTGCAAATATATAAAGGTATAGTGTCGATTGAAGTCCAGTCGTTATCTGTCCTCTTCTGTGTTTGCGCGAGCAGATGGATGCTGGTAAGATGATTTGGTGATTGTGCTGTGTCTTGCCAGAGAGATGCATGATGGCACTAATTGTGCAGGTGATCGGCGATCTCTGTCGGAGGTGAAGGAATCATCTGCGCCTTGGCTGGAGCTTCAACGACACTTGATCTCACGTCAAGAACTCTTCTTCACAAAAACACATACAGTCATTGACCAGCGCTTATACAAACGCATCGGAATCCCCGCCAGAAGTTGTGTGAATCAGGTCGAACTTCAAGCGCAAAACACCAGAAACAAAAAGAGGACGAAAAAACAACGACATTCAGATCTAGCAACCGATATCACCTTTCCTTCAGAAGACAAAGCCAAGGGCTCGGAACAGATTCGTATGATCTCCTGCCACGCCTAGCAGACTGGGTGGCAGCACCGAATCGATCAATCCAGTCATGCTCCGAACTTTCCAGAGCGGAACGATAGATCTTTCGTCTACCAGATCATGCCGTGATGTCGACACGAAAATCCAGTCTGCCATGAAGCCGACTCGTCAGATACAGAGAGAATGGAATTACTCGAGAGTGAAGCAACATCAAGCTTGGCATTATTCCCTTTTGTTGACAAACGAGAAAGGGTGTCTCTCAGATTGCCGAAAGGTGAACCCTCGCTTCCCGATCACCTTTCACTATCAGAGAGCATGCCCCCCAAAGTCGCGGCCGGACGACAATAAGGCAACGATCCCTCCTGGAACCCAGCAAATGCAAATGCATTCATGACAGTGAGTTAGGAGTTGGCTTGTTGGAGCAGCTTGTCATGCGGAAGGCAGTGCCTAACTGGTCGTTAAACAGAACAGGCTTATGTCGCACAGTCTCGAGATCAGGATTCCCAGAGAGGCCAGGACACTGGAATGCAGTTAAAATGGGTTACACGAGTATTAATTTACTGGCCGTCATCGCCATGAACTCACCAGCTTCCAATTCACATCGTCACCACGGCGTTGCCATCAAAAAACATCACTCCTCCTCGCTCCATACTTGGCGTTCCTAAAAGTTCTCCCGTGACCAGCATGCAAAAGGAATTTCTATCGTATTCACAGATCCATGGAGCTCAGAAGGCCACAGAGTCACGGCGGGCCTGACTTCCAATTCGATCAAGGTTGAGCAATGGAAAGTGCTCATCTGTTGCCAGCTCAATATTGACATCGGTATTGACAGCAGCCGATGGAGCCGATACACTCAGACTGGAAACTCAAGTCAACGCAGGTCATCATCCGATGCCTTCATCGATACCGGAAGATGTCCATCTCACGATCGCCGGTTCCATGGCCACCCCTTGAAATGCCGACTACGATCGCATCCTCAATCTCAACACCGGCCATCCCCAACACCGTTCACGCTCCTCCTCCCCTCACAGTCTGCAGCCACCTCAACCCAACATAAACCAACAACCCCAAGTTCCATCGATCACCTCCAAACTCTCGATTCCAATCCATAATCATGACATTCGAAAGACCACATCGTCAGATTATATCTGACCATCGACGCATCCACTGCATGAGGGCCTCGCATCAACTCTTTCCGCGGAGGTTCATTCGAGGACCATTTGATAAATCGACCGCGGTCTAGACCTTTGAGCCTTCATTCATAGAGCGGCGAGGGGGCAAATGGCCCTCTACGATATGGCCTGATATTTGCCATGCGATTCTGCGGATGTGGCTGCGCTGGGGCTGGGAGCGGGGGTGGGCTGGACGATGGGATGATGAGTGTACATACCGACTACCGAGACACAGACTTGGACGCAGAGTCGGACCCTGTCTGTCTAATATCGGCTAGATGTGCTGGCGATGCATGACATATAGAGTGGAAAATGTGAGTTGGAGAGGTAGAGGGAGCTTGAATGTAAGCGAGACAGGCTGAGTGAGTGCGTATACCTTCGCTCGGTCGGTCGCACGAGAGGCTGGACTCACCCATTTGATGCGGTGCTATGCCATATACCTGTTTATTCTCACGATACGATGCGGATCATTGTTCACTCGGTATAGCTCGGAGCTACGAGAGGCAGCTAGCGGAGGAAGGGAAGAATACAAGTCTGGACGATGGCTAGCAAGCTAGCCGGCAAGGAAGTAGGCAGGCAGGCAGGCAATCAGACAAGAAAGCAAGGTTACCGATCAAAAGGATAAGACGGTGAGACCGAGCTGACCTTAACTGAGCTCGATGTGTGGAGGGACGGGACGGTTGAATGGAGGAGACGTGAATCGAACTTGAAAACGATGAGTCTGTTTGTCTGTCTGCATTGGTATATATGCTCCGTGCTCTAAAAGACCAATGTATGTGTATATGTACTGACGTATGTATGTAGGTACATCTGTATGGGGTCGAAGGTGAAATGTCTCGCAGGCTATGCTATGCAATGCAATGCATGTAACGCTATGCTATGACAGAACAAGACAGGGTATGGTAAGACGGACAGCGAGAGGGTACGGAAATGGCTCAAGGAAGAAAGCAGGCAGGAAAGGCAAGGAAGCGAAATATACAACAAGCACCCGTCATCGGTTTAAGGAAACGGAACGAAAGGAAACAAGGGGCGAAGTGCGTGGTGAGAGGGCATGCCGCCCAATCAGAGGGTCGCGGCGACATGCAACATGCGATATGCGATGTGCGATGTTCTTGGTGGCGTTGGACCCGTTGGACCCTGCTGGACCCTTCCGGGCAACGTTGGTTCGACAGGACCCTTCCACCCGTCGACCCTTCGACCTCGTGTTCCACAGCATTTCCTTGACCGGTCTGATGGACAACGAATCCAATGCGACAGTAGTTACGTACGGTACTGTGCCGTATTACACGCAATCTGGAATGTGGAAACCGGGATCTGGAATCCAAAGCCCCAAACCCCCATGATCCCACATTGCCGAAACCAGCCAAGACGAGCCAAGATAAGACCGGAGTAATTCTCCGCATGAGAGATGGGAAAGTAGAACTCGTCTACTGGGTACTCGATCCTCGCAGCACCTGCCAATCGAGTATAGCCGAGGTCAGTTGCCCGTCTCGAGTCTGAATGGTGATGACTTTTAAATTTTGACCGGGAGGAGCTTTGAATGGCTGGAATAGGTGTATTTGTCCTGGGCGGCCCAAGATCGATATTTGATTTATTTGCTTATTTGCCTTTTGTTGGAGGGGGGGTTTCGCTTCGACTCGCTTCGGTACGGTGCAGTGAAAGTGCCGGTTCGGCTTGCGGTTTTTGAGTTCGAAAATATTTCCACCCAGTCCATGGGCAGCAGCACAGCTTGCATCGCACCAGGTCAATTCAGTCTTTCTCCTTCTTATCTTCCTGTTTGCTTTTCACCCTCTGTTTGCTCTTCTCCTTTATCCCGGCGTCTTCTCCTTCCTTGCAACCATCATTTCCCCCACTCCGCCAGCTCAGTCCAGCTTCGACCTGTTCAGTCCTTCTCCTTCTTCTCCTTCTTCTCACTCTTCTCCTTGCTCTTCTCCTTCTCCTTCTTCGTCTTCTTATCACTATCGCCCTCGTCATCATCCTTGTCCCCCTTCCCCTTACTCTTCCTCCTCTCCTCCTTCAACGCATCATGCACCTCCTCACTCCCTTCATCTGCTTTCTCATCCCACTCGACGTCGTACTCATCGGCAACGTTCTTAATCTCTTTGCGTAATGCGTTGGCTTCTTCGATCATGGACTCCCATTTCGCGAGGTCGAAGCCGCGGGCTGTGTAGAGGGTGTTTTGACGTCGGGAGACGGTCAGGTTGAGGGCTGCGCGGTAGGACACTTCGCGGTTGTGGTAGAGGAACCAGAGATAACCGAGGATGATGGTAGAGAGACCAGCAAGGTACTGTCACAAAAGTTAGCAGCGACATGGAAGAATGCAAGGAGGTTGATAAGAAACGAGAACAAAACATACAGTAACCGGCTCCATAGTATCCCACCCATAATCCGTCCGAAACGTAAAATGATAAATCGCTCCCCACCACCCAACCAGAATCCCAAACCCACCCATAGCAAGCCTCTGCGCACTTCTATGCGCAAGCTTATCACACTCATTCTTGATACTTGCCATATTCGCCAGTTTCCTACTCGTCTTCCTCAACCGCACCCTCAAGTAATGCGTACGATCATTAAACGATGGAACACCGACTCGGATCTCTTTACTCGCTCCTTCGATCTCCACCGCGAATTCTTTACCGCGTGCGGCATCCCGGATGAAATCGCCTATTTCGGTGGATGAAGACCACCGCACGAATTTCTGCTCGCTGGAATCGGAAGATTCGCGACCTTGTCCGGAGTAGCTTTCTACGCCTCCTTCGCCCGGGCCACCGCGGAGTTGTGATTCGATTTTGGAGGTCCTGCTGAGTTCTTGTCCCGAGGATTGGTCTTTGGACTTATCCTGATCTTTATCCTTAGAAGAGGATATCTTCCCAACTTTCATAAGCTTGCCATCGATCATCTGCTCATCACTTCCCTCCTCCTTCGGCTGTTTCCTACTCTCCCTCCTAGCTTCCACCTCGCCATCCTCTTCATCCTCTAAATCCTCATCTTCCTCGTCTCGACGATCAGCTTTTATCTCGCCTCTTGCGCTGTCTTCTGCGCGGAAATACACCTGTGCTACCTTCTCCTTGCCGTCTTTCCCCTTTATCATAGGTAGCTCGGATTGGATGAGACGTTCGAGGTAGGAGAGTGGTTGTTGGGGGTGCACGAGGAGGGCGAGCGGTTCGATGGATTTGCGGTCGCTGTTTTTGTCGTCGGTTGTGAGGGGGAGGATTAGTTTGAGGAGGCGGGATGGGGTCGTTAGGAGCTTGCCTATAAATTCACGTTCCAGTCACCATTGCTCCTGTTAAAATTGGGAGATATCGTGGCTTTGGGGAGGTGGAGAGGAAGATTGGAAGAGACATACCCTTCGTCATTGCCCCAGCACTCCTATTCCTCTTCACGGGCGGCTGATCACTCCCCTCTCTGTGCCATGGTGTTCGAGCCTGTAACTCTTTCGCCTCGCCAATCGCGTCGTCAATCTGTCTGTGGAAGCCATCTTCTTGCTCGTCCAAACCCTTCTGGTTCAGAGCTTTGGCTTTGCTTGTCGCGTCTTCTTCCGACAGGCGAGAAAGCGATGTAGAAAATACTCGGAGGGAGAGAGGAGGAAGAGGAGTTTGTGGGAATGTAGGGCGCGGTTGCGGTCGTGTGAGAGGTCTGCTGCGGAAGTTTGTTGTGATGTGTGGTTGAGACAGGCGGTACTGGAGAGATCGCGATGCTGATGTGGATACTGTGGTTGGCGAGATTCGAGGCCGCATGTTGAATTTATTAGGTAAAAGTAGGAAGAAGAAAGTTTGTTCTGTAGATGGGTTTAGTCCGTTATTCGAGGCATACTAGGAAATAGGAAATCATATTGGAGGTGTGGTTTTAGGTTGGGTAGTTGCAGAAGTTGAGCTGGAGCTCCAAGGAGCTCTGTTTGGGATCCATTGCTTGCTTGAACAGCAGTGATGTCATCGCACAGCCTCGCGAAGCAGCCACCAACGCACGTGTCGGATCATCAAATCGGGTATCTTGTTTACCATCTCCAAATATCTGGAGGATTTCTGCGACACTCGATACACATCCCAGGTTCACCTGTACAGCCAAGGGCATCCTGATTAGTCGCGGGTTCATCAGTCTACTTACATCCATTTGCACTGATGAAAGTACCAAAAGCGTGTGAGGACATTCAATTGAGTCAAGGAAACATGCATATTCTTCAAGGTCACTATGCCCTGCTCATACCAAGCAGAACCCAGTAACCAGCAATCCTGTACAATAATACAATCCGGCATTCATCTAATGCACCTTCCCTTCCCATCCCATCAATATTACACTCTACTCTCCCTTAAGCTTATCCTGAGTTACAGAGAAAGCAGTCTCCAAAAGCTTAGCCTCCTCCTTGGTGTGGCTGGCCTTCAATCCGGTGGCCACACTGGCACTTGGGTCACGTCCAGCATACATAACGTGCTTGCGGTCATGAAACTCGGTCTGGTTCAACAAAGTCTCGATTCTGGGTTGGGTGAAACTCCAAGCACCGGCGTTCAATGGCTCTTCTTGACACCAGACAATAGTCTTGGCGTTCTTGTAGCTGTCGAGGTTCTCCTTGAGTTGTTGCCATGGGAAGGGGTTCAGTTGTTCAATTCGAGTGATGGCGGTGTTCTTGAGGTTGTTGTCGGCACGGTATTTGTACAGAGCAGCGTAGACTTGACCAGAGCAGAGAATGACACGGTCGATTTCCTCTGGCTCAGCGATGGCCTTGCCGTGTTCAGGGTCGGGAATGATCCACTTGAACTGGGAATCACCGGTGAACTCCTCGATTGGAGAACGGGCAAGAGGGTGTCGCAGGAGAGACTTGGAGAAGAAGATGATAAGGGCTATGACGTGTTAGCTTAGGGACTCTGATTAGTGGTGGACACTTACGCTTGCGGAATTGTCTGTTCATTTGTCTTCTCAAGATGTGGAATAAGTTGGATGGTGTGGTCATGTATGCAATCTGCATGTTGCAGTCTTGATGTTGACGATCAAGCTTGTCTGGCGAAGGGAAGATACGAGGATCCTCGTTACAGAGTTGAAGATATCTCTCCATACGTCCGGAAGAGTGCTCGGGTCCTTGTCCATCGTAACCGTGGGGTAACGACATGACAAGACCAGATCTCTGCATCCACTTGACTTCACCGGATGCTACGAATTGATCAATGATACATTGAGCATTGTTGGCAAAATCACCGAATTGAGCTTCCCACATGACGAGGGCGTTTGGCGACGAGAGGGAGTATCCGTACTCGAATCCAAGACAACCAAATTCACTCAATGAAGAGTTAGAGATGACGAATTTGCCCTGGTCCTTGCTGATATGTTGAAGAGGAGTATACGTCTTCTCAGTCTCTTGGTCGTGAAAGACAGCATGTCTCTGGGAGAAAGTACCACGCTCAACATCTTGACCGGAAACACGAACGTGGTGGCCTTCCTGGACAAGAGATCCGAAAGCGAGAGCCTCAGCAGTCGACCAATCGATGTTAGTGCCCTCGTTGACAGTCTTGACACGGTTGGCAAGAATACGCTTCAAGTTGCGATGGACATTGAAATCTTCTGGCGCCGTTCCAATTGTAGTTCCGATGTGTTCCAAAGTGCTGGTAGGTACACCAGTGGGGTTGTGGGGGAGAACTTCGGTAGCCAATTCCTTGGGCGACTTGAACCCGTTCCAGGCCGAAGTAGTCCACTCCTTGGAGGTTGGCTGGTAATCCTTGCTCTTAGCGAAGCTTTCTTCCAACATGCCCCAGACCCACTTTCTGTGCTCATCAATATCTTCCTTGGTGAAGCTTCCGTCTTTCAGTAGCTGGTCGATGTAGATATCGATTTGGGGCTCGTGAGATTGAATACGCTTGTACATCAGTGGCTGAGTGAAAGATGGCTGATCGGTTTCGTTGTGACCGTGTTTACGGTAGCAGACAAGATCGATGACAACATCCTTGCGGAACTCAGCGCGCCAATCAGCTGCCAATTGGCAAACGTAGTTGACAGCCTCAACATCATCGGCGTTGACGTGGAATACTGGGGCATCAATGGACTTGGCGATATCGGTACAGTAGGCAGTTGAACGAGCGAACCGAGGATCGGTAGTAAAACCAATCTGGTTGTTGACGACCAAGTGGACGGTACCACCAGTTGAGTAGGCGGGCAGAGAGTGGAAACCAAGACATTCGTAGACGACACCTTGGGCAGCGAAAGCAGCGTCACCGTGGAGGAGAACACCCATAGCAGTGTTGTGTGCCTTTTCATCATTGTTGTAGTGTTGAATGGCTCTGGTCTTACCAAGCACGACTGGGTCCTCGGCTTCCAAATGGGAAGGATTGGCGACAAGGGACAACTGAACACGCTTTCCAGAAGGAGTAGGTCTCTCGAAGTTCATTCCCAAGTGGTATTTGACATCACCGGATCCCTCATCCTCAGCAGCAGCACTTCCGCCGAACTCGCTGAAGATGGATTCATTTGGCTTTCGGACGACGTTGGACAGGACGTTCAGACGACCACGATGAGGCATACCAATGACAATATCCTTGACACCATAGTCCACACTTCGGTCGATCAGGGCCTTCATTCCTGGTACCAATGTTTCGCAGCCCTCCAAACCGAAACGCTTATCGTTGGGGTACTTTGTTGCCAAGAAGCTTTCGAAACTGGAACTCCAGATGAGACGGTCGAGGATTCGGCGCTTCTCGTCGACGGAGTATTTGAACGGTTGTGGCACTTCGATACGCTCTCGGAGCCAGTCGCACTGTTCTCTGTCTGGGATGTGGATATATTCGACACCGTAGGAACCACAGTAGATGCGCTCGCAGGCATCAATAATCTCTCGCAGAGTCATCTTCTCACGGCCTTCCTTCTTGAATCGTGGCAAAATACCAGGGCCGAGAGTGTATTCGGTGTCGAGGTCCTTCTCGGTGAACTGGTAGTGTTCCAATCGTAGCTCCTTTGGGTTGCTGTATCCAAATTCCTGAGCCTCGCGGCGAATGCCCAAGGGGTCGATGTTGGCCTTGTGGTGACCACGAGCTTGATAGGCTCGCACAAGTAATTGTACTTTCAAGTGATTTGTGACATCTGAGCCCTGTCCAGCACTCATGCCCAATCCAGGGGAGAATGTGGCAACGCCTCCGGATGGTGTAGGGACGAGATTCGGTGGAGGCGTAAATGCCTGTGACATTGGCATGTCGCCGCTCTCCATATTCCTGAAATACACCTGCCATGATACATGGACGCTCTTTGGGTCCTCCTTCCACTGCATATACATCTCGTCGATATAATTTGCGGTATTTCCGGACAGGAAGCTGTCATTTGGGTCGGGGGCATTGGCGACGGCTGCAGCATAGCGCTTCTGGGTGATGGGAGTAAATCGTTTCGAGGCGGATTTCAATGTGCTGGAGGCTTTGGAGGACATTCGAAGAGGTGTTTGGGAGGTTGTACAGAGGGATCTGGCCGGATGGCTACCAGCTTTGAGGAGCTGGCAGCTCTTTTGCCGCAGGGAGCTTCGTAGCATCGTGGCTGTCGGCCAATGCAGACAATAGAGATTAAGGAGGAGGACAAGAAGATGTATCCAGTACAATCAACGCTGGCGGTGATTGTCTGAATTGACTCGGGGACAATGGAGGCAAAAAGGGAGAATGAGAGGCGGAGTAAGTCGAGTGCAGCAGATGTAGTTTTTCGATGGTAACAGGAATCCGCTCGGTCGCTACTTGACGGTTGGCCTTCCGAGTTCTGGCTACAGCGGACCAATCCGCTGACAGCTGCCGAAGGGAAAGGGGCCAATCAGGGAAAGGCAGGGGATGAGTTGACCAGAGTCACGTGGATGGCTGAATAAGCACTTTTCAAGACGAGCCTCACCTCTAAAGTCATGGCTCGAGAGAAGGACATTTGCATGCTAGACAAAGAAATACAGCACGAAGTACACGTCCAAACCAGAGTCTGTCAGGTCGATCTCTTTCACCTGACACTTTAGGATCGAGATATTTCTTGCCTCAAGATCCTTTCTTCACCATCCAAGAAAAAAATCAAGGGCCTCAAACTGTGAATCCATCACTAGGCTGCACTGCACCTCGATATCAACGTCCTGGGGACGCCTTAGCCTAGATGCAGCGACAACATTGTCGACCTTGAAATGGCGCCCATCACCGGAGCTGCGGCTTACAAAAAGAAAGATGGCACCCTCACTATTGCAAAAGATCAAAAGTCCATTGTATGGCTGCCTCATGCGGGTTCAGACAAGGGGCTCACCATCCCGGTGGCAAACATCACCAGTACGCTTTTCTGCAGAATTCAGCTTCAATTTACTGATGATTTACAGATCTTCAACAAACTCCCGAGACTGCAGCAAAGGTGATGCTGAAGATTTTCGATAAATCACCTGATGCTGCTGAAGCTGTGACCCACACATTCCTCTTCAACTCACCTTCAAATCCTCGTGCAGAGGCCAATGCCATCAAGGAAATACTCACCACCTTGATTGCAGCTCTCAAGGCAGAAGATGCGAGCGTACCGAGGGCAAATGGAGGAGGCTCGGCGTCGGCAGCAATGGCTATGGCCCACACAGTGGTGTCCAAGCCGACTGGATCCGCTGGATGGTATGATGATGCGCAATTGAAGGTCGATTATCAGCTGCAAGAATCATTATTGAAAAAGGATCTAGCTCTGAACAGAACCTACATGGAATCAAGGCGGACAAAACCAGACACGATCACAGATTCTCAATTCAATAGACAGTTCTGGTCCACCCGATTGAACCTCCTCAGAGCTTTCGCCGTGGAGTCCAACCAGAAGAAGGGCTCTTACAACGTCTTGTCAGCTGTCAAGCCACGCCAAGTTGATGGAGAGCTGAAGTTGAACATCAGTGCTGAGCAAGTCCAATTGATCTTCAGTCAGCATCCATTGGTTAGACGTGTATACGACGAGAATGTGCCCAAGCTCAAGGAAGCAGACTTTTGGTCAAGATTCTTCGTCAGTCGACTTTTCAAAAAGCTAAAAGGAGAGAGGATTACAGAAGCAGATGCTACCGACCCCACATTCGACAGGTACTTGGATATTTCGACTGACGACGGGTTGGACAAGAGATTGCTCGCCACACATATCCCAAATATCATTGATTTGGAGGGAAATGAGGAGAATCAAGGTGGAAGCAAAAGCGGAAATCGAAAGGATGTCACTATGTGGCCTGACTCGAGAACGAAAGTACCAATCATCAGAACGTTGAACAGCCTCAGTGAGAAGATTATGTCCCAAGTTGCACCTTCGGATATTGATCCGTCGGCACCTATTGGTATGGATGAGGCAACCTACAATCAACTTGTGCTGCGAGATCTTCAAGGGGATCCAGAGGAGAATCGAATCATGCTCAACATCAAAGAGCAGAGTCGGTTCTTTTCCAGTGAGAAGTCGGAACTCTCAGCTGAGGCAGCCATGTATGCCAAGCAAGTGCCTGCAGATATTTTATTCGACCTGCAGATGGATGTCGACCCTGAAATGATGGATCACGACGCAGCGGGAGGGTTGGATTTGCGTACTGCAATTGGAGTGGTAGAAGATAGTGACAGCGAGGATGAAGACAAGACAACGAGTCATGTGGGAAGCAAGGCCAGCATTTCGGATGCTCAAAGACATGTACTGGAAGGTATCGTCGCTCGTCGGGCTGCACTGGAAGGCTCTGCAGCTCAATCTCTGTCCGGATTATCGCAGCATATTTTCGATAGATTGGTTCTCACTCATACAACAACTACTGAGTTTCTCCATCACTTCTGGCTGGTGTTCCTCTCTGGCGATGCCGATAAGGCAAATGAACTAGCGCAGCTGGTCACCAGCCTGGAAAGAGCCATGGATCGAATCAATGCTGTGGCAGCTGATGCTGAGAAGGAAAGAGAAGATGCCATTCGGATTAAGAAGGAGCATATCAAGAACGTGTACGAAAAGACCAAGAAGAAGATACATTGGAAACCGGAGTCTGTGGGAGGTGGGCAAAAGGTCGTGATGGAGATGATGGACCCAACCATCAAAACCCTGCAAAAAGCAACAAAAGAATATCGAAGGGCACTGGCTGCAGAAGGAATGGATACCTCATAAGAAAAGTTTGGATGGAACGGATGGGTTCGTTGTCATAGCGAAGGCGTTATAGGAAGGAACGAGGGTATTGCCTGTACATCAACCACCATCAATCAGCAACACCGAAATCTAATCTTCCGCTTTTTCTTTCTCCCCACCCCCACCTCAAACATCCCCATACTCCCATATATTTGCGCATCTGCGCAGAGGCCCTCGACATCCTTTTGTTATTGCCTCCAGCTTTGGATATCAATCATGATGGCTGTCACAACAAGCATACTCCCTGCAGGTCTAGGATCATCCACTTCGAGATCCCCATTACGACCGAAATCCATTACTCCTACACCTACCAACACTATACGTCGCAAGGGCTCGTTTATACGTCTGGCAGACTCGTCGGAAGAGTCGCCCAGTTCCCATGAATCCATATTTGAGGCCTTTTGCTTCTCGGCCAGTGAAGCAAGCAGTCACCATGTACGTACATGCGGGGCGGGAGTTTCTTTCGGATCTTTGGTGCCCTCGGAATGCACCAGATACCACGAGACTCCTCCATGATTCTGGTGTCTCTGTTTGTTGGTTTTGGAAGTGACTGACGTGATCCTGCTGCAGGCCGAGATCGTTGATATTCCCTCACGCGTCCCAAGGCCGATCAAGAAGAACGACGAGAATAGCCGAAAAGTATCACCATCAAACTTCATGGATACAATTCAGTTCCGTTACGGTAATGGTACGGTCCTGGACACGATCACCGAGCAAAAGAGCTATACGACCATCAGGAGCAAGGCGAGGACGAAATCGGCGGATAACAGTCCAAGTATTCCCTTCCTGTGTCACCGGGACAGCTTTATCATTTCCAAGACTCCACGACGACAGATATCGTTCAGCCTTGATGATATCGAGGAGATAAAGAAGTCGTATCATGACGCTTGTGCGGTGATCGAGGTGGGTTCTCATTATACTTTTTGTGCCGTGGTGATCCGGACACTGGACCAAGCCAGATTCAGATCGCACCACTCTTGCGAGAAGGGCACTTTCACTTGCTGATGCTGATATGGCTACAGCAGGAATTATGCAAATCATTGCTTGCTCCAGAAGTATATGCCGAGCCAAGAGTACCTGTCCAAGCTCCACCAGATAGACCCCCAACGCCCCCAGGCATGCCTTCTTGGACCGAGGCACAAGTCCTTGCAATTCCCCATCGTCGTCAATCACAACAGCCTCAACCACCCCGCCAGAGCCGTGTCCGGAGATTCTTCAATCTATCCGGTGCTGTAGCATCTCCGCAAGGCCAAGTTCCAAGGGAGAGAAACAGGACCGCTTCAGAACCAGTTCCGGGCCGAACAGCGCCACGATTCCGACCACCAAAGAGCGTTTATGGAGCAATTGATCAACACCCGTTCACCAAAGTCTCGATTGCAAAGATCCAACCTGGTGCTCCCTCTGCGATACCCAAGCCAAGGAAGCGTCTGCAGAAGGAACAGCGTGTCCGATTTACACCATCTGCGACCGCTCGTGATTCCGAAGCAAATATGCTTCAAGCTGCGATAGAGTCAACGACTGCTGCAGCGCCTCATCCCTTCGAACCATTTTCGGCCACTACTGCACTCCTACCACCAAAGAAGGTCTGCCCTCATCGAACTCCAAGTGGGTACGCGACGGCAACCCAGGAGAAGGTTAAGGCCATCACAGTACTTGAACCCGCAACAATCCGCTCTCCTCTACCGTACCACCGAGACGAAGATACCTCTTTTCCGTCTCCAACATCTGGAATAACTCGCCCAGACTTCCCCACTCCGCCCACCCAAGCCGAATTAGACTCGTTGTGCGTTCTTGAATCGCCACGAGAACGACCTGCTTCTGTCACTTCAACAACTTTTCTAATGTCTGGAGCACTCCGAGCACCGACACCGCCACTTCCCGTTCTTGAGACGGAGCTTCCAGAAGCGACGAATGCAAAGTGGTGCTGGAGATGTACGCTGCGATCAGCTGTGGGCAAGCTTGACGACTGGTGGATGAAGTGCGCTGGCTGTATCTGTTTTGTGTGTTGCGGCTTCGACATCGACGATGATGGTAATGTATCAGGTGGAAGAAGCCACTCGCCGAATATGCAACGAGGCTATGGTAGCGAAATGTCTGGACCTAGAATGGTGGTGTTGAATCAGACGCCGGCTGTGATCCTGTGAGAGGAGAGCTTGGTGAAGAAGGAAGTGGTGGAATTAATGAGTAGACGAATGACAAGATATCATGAGTGATAAGTTGGAGCGAGGAGTTGGATTGACTTGCATCATTTTAGATTGGCGTCTGGCTGTATTGAATACAAAGTACTTTTTCGACTACCTCCCCGTTCCTATTGCGGCTGGTTTTCCCCTGGTGGATGGTCGCAGTACTGAAAGACTGATTCTTGGAGGCGGACTTGAGGTCTTCGATCCACATACAAGAAGCAAACCGGGCAGACTGGTTCCAACGAGAAGAGAAGAACACGTAGATTCTACTTGAATAGAAGCGGATGTGGGATCTTTGTTACACTCTCAAACATATGGATGCTCATTATTAAAAATAAAAGCGATCATCAAGGTGGAACGCTGCAACCAAATCAGACTACACCTCTTCACCTGTTGCCTTTCTGAATGTATGGGAAGGATTTCCCTCAAAATGACTTGAAACCTTGCAAGCGTTGGAAGTTGACGAATCCAAGGTACACTCCATGATCATGATGTGTGGCATCATCATAAAAGCAGCCTTCCTTCTTGGGATTCTGTTCGAAGCGATGCGGAAAGACGGTGGACCCGATTTTATCCAGGCGTCCGTCACCTCCTTGGGGAGATGGAGAGGCTCGTAGACTGTTCTCTTCGGCCACCTCATTTTGTCACAACCAAATCTCCTGCCATAACCATCCACCGTGGACTCGCCAGCGATACACCTGTTGCGTTTCAAGGGGAACCAGAGCGTCATTGATTTGTGGCTGGCGCTCTTGATGGCCTTGACGTCGTCCTCCCTCGCCCACTCTAGAGTCTTCCGAATACTTGCGATATCCACATGCGCAGAGCGAAGAGCAGCATCGTTCAGTAGCTGATACCTGAGCTGCATGTCGTGGGCTAAAGAAGTCTCACGCCCCATTTCAATCTTGAGTCCTGGAATACCCATCCATTCAAGGTCAACAAGCTCGACGGCGTGAGCCACCTTCTGCCACTCCATGTGGTGACCAACGAGCCTCAACTTCAGACCATTCTGATAGCAACCAGAAAAGCACCGACACGTGTACAAAAGTAAACATCGCATGTCTCATGCAGCAATATCTCGAGATAATCTTTCAGCAAGAACCCTGTGCGGCGCCAGCGAGTCTCGTAGGAATCTTGCTTCTTGATCGAGAGCAGCGACCATGTTTTCTCGATCCGGAATCGTTTGTCGCGCTCTGTGCCGGGGACGGTCGTATAGCAACATCCTGCACTGGGTCCACGATTACGCTGCTCCATGATGAAGGACGGGACGAGCTCGACTTGGCATAGGCCTTTGAGAAGAGACCGCTGAAGAAGACGTCGTTGAAGATATCGAAGAAAAGGTTGAGATCTTCTAGTTGATTGTCGGGGTCCTCGCTCCAAGCACCTCGATGCCATGTACCTCGGTTGCGGAAACGCTGGATCGCCTTGTCTCGTCTTGATGGTGGGCTTATGGTTGTGTCTTTGCGAAGAAGGGCGACGCCATGGGAATTGGAACGGTTGAGAGGTGTGAGGAATCTGACGATTGCATCTGATATTGATTCGACGCTACAAGACAGGGGTTTCAGTTCACCAATCTGGAATTCTTCTTCGGTGATCGGAGCCAGTTTGTGGAAATTGGAAGGGTCCATGATTGCTGCGAGAAAATGATCGAGGAAGACCTTCCATGGTTCGGCTGAGCTTATGTACACAGAAGCTTTTCCAACCCAGTCACGCAGTTTGCTGTGGTTCGTAAATCGATTTTCCTCAGGTCCGTCCTGATGCTGTTGAGGTTCCCAATAACCTTCCCAGATCTAGGCTCGACCCTCAATCACCACCAACCCATACGCTCAAACCCATCAAAAAGTGAGAGTATGATTCCTAAACGGAATCAACGCCATCACCACAGTAGGAACATAAGCTGTCTCCCTCGTAACCGCATTCCCAGTCAACAACCCCACATTCCCATCCCCCTGCTTCGAATTCGTCCTCCCAAAAACCAAATCATCCGCAGGACCCAACTCCATCCCACCCCTCACCAACCTCGCCACCTCCTCAGGCAAATAATACGATCCCGTCCTCGCCTTCCCAACCCTCCCATCCTTCCCAATCACCACTATCCAAGCAAACAGTTCCAGAGACCCCGCCGTCTTCTCAGGCGTGTCTTCAACACCGCCTTCGAGTCCGATCCAGTAGTCGGCGTCGGGCTCGACTTCTCGTGCGTTTTGAGCGCGGGTTAATGCGCCTTGGAGGGTCTCTTTGCTGGTGAAGGGTTGCTCGGAGACGCCTGAGGGGACGCTGATGCCTTTGGCGGTGTAGGTGTTTGTGGGGAACATTGCTTGGAAACCTTTGAGAGCTGCGGAGATTTTGATGGGATTTTTGGACGCTACGATTATTTGCTCGGTGAACGAGCTGGTGGGAGGATGTGTTTCCATGATCGAGGTTGTAGATGTGTTAAAGATGAAGGCTTGCTGTTGAAGATAAAAGGTTGACAGTGAAGTGCAGATTAGTCAGACTTTATTAATCCAAAAGCCAACTTCCTCCCAACGTCAGGACGACAGGCCTTCTCGCTGCTCAATATCTTGGTATTACCTTTGACCTGTAAGCTAAGAAATGGATACCATTTATGGCTTATCTCGATAATTGAACGAAAGTTTTTAAAAGCCTTCCAGATCTCTACATATTCTACTCAAGCACTCCACTCATCCTCTTCGCGAACACATTACCGATGGGCGTAATTAGGAACCTAAGATCCAATGCATTTGTCTCCCAATCAAACACGACAAAGACAGACCAGAGACGAAATTACATATATTTGAGTTACAAATCCCCTGCTGGCCAGCAGCCCATACCTCTACTTCTGATCCCATTCTCGGTTAAGAACCGCCTTCTAATTGGTTGCTTCACTGAGTAGCAGCTGCGCCTCCAGTTGACCCGACAGTGAGTGGGAACTCGACTGCAGTCATTGATGTAACACCTGCATTATCCAAGGCAGCTTGGGAAAGCTGGGTGATGCTAGGGAGGATGTTGGGGTTTCTATGTCAAAAGTTAGACGAAGCAAGACTCTCGAAGAAGGAAACGTACCTGGCTTGTTCAATGGCTGGAAGTGCTGAAGCCGCGGTCTCTGGAGTAGGATCGTTCTGGATTGTCATGAGACCATCAAGGACAGCTGGGGTGTTCTTGACGATGAGAGCATTGGACTTGGCTCCAGCGCTTCCTGCAGCTGTGGCGAGAACATTGCGTCTTTGATCCTCATCCGATTCGGCTTGGAAGGCAGTCGTGGCAATTTGTCTGATCTTCTCAGGGTCGGTCTGGCAAGGTTAGTCAAGGACGAAGCGATGGAAGCTGGAGCAACTTACCTCCGTTCCGAGAGTGTTCAAAGACGCGGAAACTGTCATGGCATCATTGGCAAAGGCACCTGCGGCGTACATAACCATCGCGGCATTGGAGTTGCCTGAGATGGTTGATGGAGTATCGTTGGAGGCGGTGCCGCTCGCAGCAGCAGCAGCTGCAGAGGACTTGGCAGCAGCGGCTGGGGAAGCTTTGGCAGCTGGAGCTGAAGATTTAGCAGCGGGAGTGCTGGATGTACCAGATGCACCCTTTGCTGGAGCCTTTGGTGCTGCGCTGGCTCGAGGGACCAACGGCGCGGCAAGCGAGGTGCCAACCAAGGAGAGGAGGACGACTGAGAGGAACTTCATTTTGCTGAGTAAGTTTGACTTGAAAGTATCGAGAAGAAAAATTAGCAAATTAGACGGAAGGATTCGACCGGCGAATGAGATTAGAGAAGTAGATTGTTGGATTGAGCTGGAATGTTGTACTGAAGAATTGTAGCAAAGTTGGAATCTACACAGAAGTTATATGTTGGAGAAGGATAAGGTTTGGTACACTTTTCTCGCAAGATTGCACTCTCATTTGGATCACTTGGCAAATGTTGCTACAGACCTCAATCAAATGAATTGTGTAGACTCTGTTTGACAGGTCTATGTTTGTGCGCCGATCTTCGCAACCTGATGTTTCTAGGTTTGGACCTTAGCTTGACAGCCCCGACGTAGATTGACGCGAGAATTTTGAGTCGTCAAAAGATGCAGAGACAGTGAATTGAGGGTCTGGAGTAGAACAGGGATACGAAAACGGTCTTTTGCGATGCGATAATTTCTGATGCGATTGGTCCAACTGGCCTCGCTTATGAACGCGAAATCGTCGTAAACACCTCAAACGAAGTCCGCACAGATGGGGTTAAGAATAGGCGTAAATCCGCTGAGTAATGATCGGCAGATCTTCGATTTTGTTCTAAAGCTTCTTTCCCTACGTCCTTGGCGATGTTTGAAACGCCGTTTGTGTTGTCCTTTGCCATCGTTGCGATGGAAACGCCAAGACTCGGATTGAACGTGCTTCCCGTTGCTTGTTGTACTTGTTCCTGGGATGGTGCATGAGAATAGATTCCGATGGGCCGACATTTATCTTCCGTAACCGATGGACCCTGTCTAGGAACTGTCGGCTTGTGTGCTCGGGAAGCTTGATTCCCGGTTGTACTCAGCCTCTGGTGATGCACTCTGTCTTTCTGGTACTCTATCAACGTCGTCCGCCCTTCAACTTCTTGGTCTGGGTCATCTAATTCAGCATCATTGTCTACTTGTTGTTTTTTGCTACTTTCGTTGTTGTTTGGATCCCTCAAGCTGGTCTTGAAATTAATACCTTTTCACCAAATTCACCAGCCAATCGAGGCTTCTAATCGCCATGCCTTCCAGTTCTGTATTCGTTGTTGCTGCATTGAGCCTTGGATCCCTGGTGGCCGCTCTTCCAACTACCAGTCTACCAAGATCTCAACAAGCCGAGCTTTACAAGAGACAGAATACCACGGCACCGGCGTCGGGCTTGACGGATGTTGATATTCTTCAGTTGTACGTTCAGCCAAGCAATTTTCTCGGGCTATTCTAACGTAAACAGTGCTCTTACTCTCGAGAATTTAGAAGGCGCATTCTATGCTCAAGGGTTCAGCAAATTCCCCGATTCGGACTTCATGGCCTTGGGATTACAGGCAGCCGATGTCACGAACCTGAAGTCCATCGCGACCACGGAACAAACACACGTCACTACGTTAACGACAGCCATCGCAGGAGCTGGATTCAAGCCAGTGCAGCCATGTACCTATAATTTCGGCTTCACGACAGCAGCTGCAATGGTAGCAACGGCGGGGAACTTGGAAAACATTGGAGTTTCTGCGTATGTTGCACTTCCACGACAGATCGGACCACATGCTAACCCCAGTGCAGGTACCTTGGAGCAGCTCCCTTGGTTCAGATGCCTGCAATCCTGACCGTCGCCGCGGAAATTTTGACCGTTGAATCCAGACATCAGACCTTGATCAGAACACTCGCCAAGACCGCAGCCATCCCTTCAGCTTTCGACACACCACTCGGAGTCCGATCAGTCTTCTCACTCGCTGCTCCTCTTATCTCATCCTGTCCTGATGGATCCAACCTCAAGATCACCGCGTTCCCAGCACTTGCGCTTATGCCAATGCCAGCCATGGCCAATTCGACTTCGATGCCTGTTGGAACGAGATTGATGGTCCAGGGAACTCCAGCTGGAGCCACGAATTGTGCATTTTCAAATGGAGGAGCCCCAGGAGGGACGATCTACGTCGCATTCGAGAATGGTGGATGTGCTGTTCCTCAAGGAGTCTCTGGCATCACATACATGCACTTGACGTCATCCGTTCCTCAGGGCAACATCTTGACTGACAACATTGTTGTTGCTGGAGTTCAAGTTCTCAATGTTTCGTAGAAGGGAAAGATCGCTGGAAGATTAAGGAGACATATCACACAGACGGGGTTAAAATCACCAGACAAGACACCAATCGTAATAGCAAATGTATATTTCCACTCGTTTATAGATTGCACATAAGAGAATATTATCGAGATAACCAACTTCATCAAAATGTCACCTTTGACAGCGCAGTCGCCATTGTCTGGTTCGTAGAGAAGAGCACGTTTCCAGTCTCGCATGCGTTGCCCGAAATGGTTAACCACGTTTCGTGACTTTCGTCCGAACCTTTTGATAAGCTCGTCGAACAGGGATGTTTTCTGCAGGTACTCGCGGAATATTTCGTTTGACGTTTCAAACAATTTTCCTTGCTACCAGTTCGGCACGGGCATCGAAAAGGAACCATGTCAAGGTGGCGTTTGTTTCAGTACTTGTCGTTATTGACACACCGGATACGGGAACTCAATACTCGACTTCATGTCAAACTGGGCGAATCATGTTTGCTGGCTACTGACTGGGTATCACGGATGTCTCTTCCGTGGTGGGAATTGGCGCAGTCCTGGGGAGCTCTTACATTTCTTCTCATCCTGTACCCAGCATTTCCACTCTCAATCATACTTTTTCACCTTCGAACAGAAAATACTCGCTAAACCACGCCGACAAGATGAGGGCCTCAAATGTTGCGATTCTATTGGAACTATTCGCCGTAGCAAAGGTGAGTCCAAAGAACTTCTCAATTGATGGTTTGCTAATGTTTTCAGGCACAAACTGCAATCATCAGCGAATCACCACTGATGACGGCGGGAATAATTGCGCCTCCAGCAGCGCCAGACCGAGCAAATCCACCACCTCCACCAGGAGCAGCGATGCCAGCACCAATGATGCCTCTGGCGACAGGCCCCTCAGCAGCAGCTGGTGGCGATCCCATAATCGACCTCAAGCCTCTGATGACAGCTGGAATCATTGCTGGTTCAATGAAACTGAACGAAGCCATTGGGATCCCACAGCCAGATAATGCACCCGCACCTTCAATCAACTCGGCTTCACTCGCGATGGCTGGAATCGTCGGCGGTGCAGCGGCGGCACCTCAAGCTACTTCACCTCCAGCTCCAGGAGCTCCCACACTGCCACCAGGAATCAACTCGGCTACTTTGATGACAGCTGGTATTGTCGCAAGCGCTCAGCCAACAGGCGCTACGGCAGGAGTCCCCCAACCCGCAGCAGCCAACCCAAGTGCTATCGAGTCATCAACGTTGACACCGGCTGGGATTGTTCAGGGCAATACCACGACGAATCCGACCGGAGGTGTTGTAGGGGCACAGCCGGCTGCAGGAAATGCAACTACACCTGCCGCCAGTATGGGAATGATGAATGCGGGAAGTTCAAAGATTGCAGGTTGGGTTGCATGTATCGCGGCGGGTGTGTACATTTTGAATTAGACGTGCGACTTTCGTTTATTCCCTGTTGTTTGTTTACCGCACTTGAGGACTGTGTCTTAAGAGCATTAATTTGTATCCGATCCGATCTGGATTTCCCAGAATGTTTATAATAAGATTAGAGATATCCTTCCAATTTGTCCAACTTGTGATGCGATTTTCTGCAGGAAACGTAGGTGGAAACGTCGAACTTGAGATCTCGCAAGGGCAGAGGAGACGGCACCCTCCAGCACTCCCAATCAATTTTCTACATGAACTCAGCAATCACTGAGATCTCATGAGCGAACATATCGCGACACCCGATCCGTGATACGAATCCGGGAAACGGGTTGATCTGTGCATACCATCATGAAGCATGCTCGTCGTCACTGTTCTCGCTTCGTGCTGATTAATGAACAATCAACCTCGCAAGATTGACTACCAGCAGACAATATCACTTCGACCCGGCTTCCTTATCTCCCGAAGTCAGTATACCATGGGGTCGCGGCACGGTACGTGATCTGCGAACGCGTGCTTCGGCCATGCCTTGTCTTCCAAGTTTCAGACCCGACTCTTGAGAGGGACCGCCAAGAACCACACGCAAAGCCCAGGCCAGCAGGTAACAAGGTCTTCCATGTCCCAGAAACCAAAAAGATCTCGAATTTTGCCCTCCATTCAAAGCTTAAATTGAAGCTTAAAACATAAGGTTGCGAGCATGTATATTTATCTTCTCCTGCAGGCCTGACAAGCTGTCTATTACTCGAAACAATTCAACCTTCATCCTCGCGAACCACCTCCATACGGATACGCTTCGCAAACATGAGCTCAATAATACTTCGGACGCTTAGTTATCCGTCTGAATCATGCGGCTTGATACCCATCTTTCAAGGAAGCCAGGGCTTTCGAGACTTCTGGCCTGTCTATCTTTTCTACTTCAGCCGCTGGTCTCGGCCAATTTCAACTGTCAACCATACTTTCCCATTCATTCTTTTCCCTTCATCCCAATAGTATCATTTAGTACAGCCCCGGTGGCCTTTAATAATGCTTCACTTTAATTCTCATTTTCCTGTTCTGCTGGTCAGCTCGATTTTTCTGGGCTCAGTCACTTGTCAAGATCAAAATGTGGGGTGGAATCAAGTGGTGAACTTGAATGGAAATGTATGAATTTCCCGAAGCTCATTGATCGTGACTAATTTGTTCTAGATGGCGCTGACTAGAGTTATCTTGCCCGATAAATCTGTAGTCGAGACTTTCTCCCAAACCCAGCGCCAGCTTATCGTCAATCAAAATCCGTCACCGCTCACGGCAAACCATGTCATCGGCTCAACAGGACAACCTTTCGTTCAGCTTCAACAGAACTCGATGACCATCGCTACCAATGGCGCGATTGATCTCGTTGGTGCTCAGATTGAACTTCCAATGGATCCCACTATGCTTCAACAAGCTGGTAACATCACACCAGAGAACACATTCGTCGCGAAATTATCTCCCGACAAGCAGGCATGGATGGTCATGGAGGGAATCAAGAGTGTTAATACGTAAGATTTCCTTGGAATGGTCTAGACCTCTTCTCATTCGTGACAGCACCGATAACACAGTCCGTATCGTCAAGATGACAAATATTGATGGTGAATACATGGCAATTGGACGAATGACGACCGAGACAAGCAACGTGCTGAGTCCTTTCGGCCAAGACGTCAACGTTACTGGATCGGGTATTCAAGAGATTGAATTCAATGATGGGTTTCGCATGTCACTGAAGGCAACTCAGCAAATGACGGTCAATACGAATGTCGTCAACGGTGTTTCCACAACAATGACTGCTGCAGTTGGCGCTCCCATAAGTGAGTATCAATGATCCCAGGCGGTTCGAATATTTATTGATCAGTCTTCCAGATAACTATCGTTACCTAGTCACCAGCAATCTGGGTGGCGTCCAGCCAAACCTCAACCAGATGCAGGCTGTGGTCCAACTTCCTCGTAAGCCTCACCTTTCTGATCTCCCCAGCCTTCACTGACACAGACAGTCAACACCGACCGCGTTATGCAAATGGCCACCGCAATGGGCGTTGACGCGAACGGTGCAATCACCCTCGGCGTCGCGCAGAGGTCGATTCTCTTGAACCCAGGGGGAGCTACCAACCTACAACCAAACAAGGTCAAGAGACAAGACCAGAGCCCAACACAGAACAACCCTGTTGCGACTCAATTACTCCTCTCACCAACATTCACACCTATCGCTGCAAGAGCTGCCATCGACCAAGTCAATGCTCGCGTAGCTATCCCAGTCAACAACATCAACGGAGAATTCATCGTTACCATGGCAAAAGCAACCGGACAGACGGCACAAGGTGCTGGCCAACCTGCTCCAGCGGGCGAAACTGGGATTAACGGCACGACGACAGCTGGTGGAGCTGGAGCAGAGCCTGCTGGAAGCATTACGATGACCATGAACGAGCTGAGATCGATGATGGCAAGACAAGCAAATGGAGGAGTTTTCTTGGCCGAAGCGATGTTTACGGGAGCTACACCAGACCAGGCAGCAGCAGCTGCATCGGGACTGAAACTCACCACGAGAAGAAACAAGGTTCAAGGTCCTACCAAGGCACTTCCATTTGTTGGATGATAGGTGAAAGGATATCTCGATATTTGTCTGACGGGTAGATCAACGGCTTTGATGTGGGGACTGACGGAACTGAATTTGCGGAAGTACGACTTATACATCACTCAGACAAAATACCACGTATAGTTACCTTCATTCATAGAAAGCGTCTTGACCTGAATGTCAACCGGCGAGTTGAAGTCCCAATTGTTGGAATATCATGCATCCACGGACCTTGATCATGCTGACCTGAAGTAATTCATGGCACTTCGCACAGATAACCTGTTCTGAGATGCTTCTCGGTTCAAGTTAAATCCTTGAGGTATGTCAAACGCGTACAACTCATCTTTGGGGCTTTTTGCGAGTGCCAGTCTCATGTGATCTCGAAACATACACTCGGTCCTCGAGTCGAGACCTTTAAGCGATAAAGAAACAACAGACAATACTGAAACATGCCATGCCCACATGACCCTTGAGCAACCAAACCATGTTTGGCAGTTATTTACGTAGTCTGCTTCTACCTTGGGATGACCAGGGATGCATCGAACGGAATGGAATGGAGATAAAAATGTAAACCTCCGAGATCTCCGAGCTTTATCTGGGATCTACGGTCGATTGTGTGGTTTGTTGAAGGTTTATATGCTTTTGATGCAAGGCATTCATAGCGGAGTTGGTGATTAGAGTTCTGTGCTGAGGAAGCTCCGATTCCAGTAACCAGAATAATGCGAGTAGAATGACGACTCCAGCACGGGCTTGACCTGGATCTCATGCTTTGGCAAACTGCCTTGAAGGAACTCGAGTTTCCAGATTTAGCTAAGATTTCGATTAGACGTGAAGGGCGACTTGTGTATCGCAAAGATTATGTCGACATGTTTTGACGAGAGGGAGGATTGTCTGCTGGGCCAGATCACAGCAGCACTTCACATGTACTTCAGTCTTATGGCCTTTCCCACTAGCTGCATCTCTATATTCTTCAAAGGGTCCTTAATCGTTGGCAAGCAAAGAATAATAAGGACTTTCCTAGTTCCCGAATGGTATCCCGAGCCTGTGCGGAATTCATTATCCCGCCATGCTGAAGTCAACTCTTGTACAGTGAGTGGCAAGCGAAAGAAGCCCTGTAACTTAGCGAGCATCTCCTATCTTGAAGCGCTGACTACCCTGGCGCCCCAGATCTCGCTTGAATATTTTCTCAGTGACCCCGCACCACCTCCCCCACCTTTGACCTTCAAGCTTTTCCACACCACCACCACTCCAACCACAGAATGGCCTCCCTCTTTTCAGACAATCTCATATCTCCAACTGTCCTCGAGTCCCTTCCAGAAGGCTACATCTGTCGATCCCTGCAGCGAGGCGATTTCAAGCTTGGTCATTTGGATGTTCTCCGCGGCCTCACTCACGTTGGCGAGATCACTGAGGCTGAATGGATAGACCGATTTGAGGCATTGAAGGCGTCGAATGGCACTTACTACGTGGTAGTGCTGGTTCAAAAGGAGGGAGATGTTGAGAAGAGGATTGTTGGAACTGGAACTCTGGTTGTAGAGAAGAAATTGTGAGTGAGCTCCGACGTCGGGAGGTCAGCATTGACAAGATAGTCTGTACAAATTGGGAGTCCAAGGACATATTGAAGATATTGCTATTGCTGAAGACCAACAAGGGAAGAGATTGGGATTGATGCTCCTTCAGTTCTTGGGTTATGTTGCTGAGAAGACTGGATGTTACAAGGTATGATATCCTGTTCACGTGAAAGTGAGGTTGTTGATGAGAAGCAGACAATCCTTGATTGCAGTCCAGCAAAGGAGGGTTTCTACGTCAAGTGTGGATATGAGAAAGCTGGACTGGAAATGCACTGTTACTACGATGCCGATGCGCAGAAGCACAGGGTTTAGATGGGTCAATTCACACTTGATCTGGAGTCTTTGGATTTTTTGCTGAGATACGAGCATCATCATTAGAAGAAGCACATAGAAGAATTCGCTGGAACCTCCCACAATCAAAGTATCTCCGCTTCGTGTGGCATCACTTCCACCGTGTACGGAACATCATACATCCCCTCCTTGCTTCCACACATCCCGCACCCGACAGGTATCCCATTCCATGAGGAGCTCTCGACGTGGACTCACGCTCATCTCTGCTGTGAAGCTTCCGCGAGTTAAAAGTTCAACAGCATAACTTCCAGCAGACATCTCCTTCGCATAAACCTGCAGCTCCTCATTCTCCCCAACGCCAACAATCTCGGCAGAGATTCCAAGTGGATTCTGATTGACGGCAATCACTGACTTGTTCGAAAGTGTCTCGGAAGCGTACGCATTCAGACTTCGAACATCAGACCCAATGAGAAGTGGTGAAGCCACCATCGCCTACATACTGAGATGCGTTCTGTACTCGATAGTGGAAGCGCCTGTCCCCACAAGCTGAGAACTATTCCCGTTCAACCCCATAATCAACATATCGTGATCATTTTAATGTTCAGGTCCAGTATACTTCACCAGGTCGTTCCCACGATCCAACATATCAAGCACGTCGAAGTAGTACTTCTCCCTATTCTCAGGGTACATGAAATCATCTGAGATATCCTGACCAATCTGCCATTGATTGGCACCTGCGTCTGCAGCCATTCCCAAACGTCAGCCTACCCACAAGGGCAGAAATGGTACATGATTGGATGTGATTGCGCAAGCAGTACACGCGACATCTTCAGGGCAATTTCTTCCATCCCAGACCTCGGTGCTTTCTCACCACTCGAGCAGCAACTATCGTATTTCAAATGATCGAACCCCCTCAATGAAAAAATTGATGTATCCTCCTTTTCATATCCTTCGCCACCCGTATATCCAGCACAAGTCATCTGTCCCGGACCAGAGTAAATCCCAAGCTTGAAACCATTCGCGTGAGCATAATCCGCAAGTGCTTTCATGCCGCTGGGGAATTTCTCGGGGTCCAATTCGAGGGGATTGTGGGATCTGTTGCTTTTGTAGCGTTGCCATCCATCGTCGAGATTGATGGATACGTAGCCGATGTCTCTTAGGCCGTTTGAAGCCCATGTGTCCATGGTGTTCTTGATTAGGGGTTCGTCGATTTGATCGCCGAATCGGTTCCAGCTGCTCCATTCCATGGGTAGTGTTAAGGCGAGGCCATTGCTCAGTCCAGGTGTGGTTGAAGGAGTTGGAACTGGAGTGGTAGTTGAGGTTGTTGAAGGTGAAGTGGCAGTCTTGCACACCCCGCCTTGAAGGAGAGCGGTGGCTATCACCATCACATGTCATGGTAAGGCCTCCGAATTGTGCTGACATACGTCCCCACATACTCTGGAACGGAGCCCTCGACCAGCATCGGCTCAGTCTGCTACACCATTTTCTGTGAAATACCCGCCACAAAGGTCCGCACCAAGACCATCGCTGTAGCGACAGCCGCACAAGATCTCGTGGCTATTGTGAAGACTGTCGTCATCCCTTACATAATAAACCCTGATCAGACGAATATACGTGGGAAGTGGGGGTTTTTTTTTGGTGACTTTGTTGTTCCCGGAAATTAAGCGAGGGTGCTGACAGTGAAGGGGGGATTGTCTGTTCTGTGCTTGATCTGGTGTTGGGTCAAGGTTCCGGAACCCAAGGGAAGAACTTTTGAAGTGTCCGATTCGTTGTTTGCGAGGGGTATGAGCACGAGGGTGTTTAACAATTACTATATTGATTGGTGTGTTGTTGGGGAGGGCGAGGTTGAGAGCGAAAGGTGAGGGATTGATTCCGAAGACAAGCAAACGCATTGCATCCACACCCAGTAAACTCAAAAGGAATGTGGAATCAGGCAAAAAGCGAATAGCTAATCAGTCAAGCCTCTCGGTCTTTCTTCGAGCGCATGCAATTCATTGGGGTTAGTCTTTCCAGCATCCAATCTCCCAATAATCTCCCAGAGCAGATCCGCGCCCAAGCCCAACGCCAAGTCTCTTGTCTCTATTTCATACAGCTCGAATATTTCAGATCGTCTACCGCATCCTCCAGGCCCAAAAGCTCATCGCTATGCACGCTCCGCCAATAACCGCCATCTGTTCCCATCTCACCACAGCAGCCTTCACCATATTTTCAAAGAACTCTTGCATCGCTTGCCCATCATTTGCTCTCGGAAATGGCTCGTCTGGAACCGGACAATTCAAGATCTTGCAGAGTGGTTCCCATCCATCCTTGACATTGAAGAAGAAAAGCTTCTCGGCAGGTACAACTCTCCTGACATAGTCTTCGTGAATCTCAAGGAGTTCTATATCGTCAGTACAGTGACCAGCCGCAACAGTGATGACTTCATTGACTTACGAGGACCATCTAGATTCTTCCTGCTCGTTTGATATACTTTCTCTAGCCTGCACCAGTCAGCGAACATCCCTGAAAAACTTGAACCTACTCACCTCATTCCAATCGTATCTCTCCACCTCCCAAAATACCTCAACGTAGGCATCGGCCAGAACACAATATCCAGCCACCATAATCCCGTGTTTCTCATCAATGCCTGAGCACTTGTCCACCATCCCTCCTTGTCACGAGTCGTACAAATGACGATGGCGTTTGGATACAGCTTCAACAACTCTCCCGTGAATTGGATCGCCGGGCAATCAGTCGTAGCGACATATCCAGCTGTGAGGTTCCGGAGGTTCTCTTCAATTAAGTCTTCGCTGGCGTGAGTGTCTTGGATGGTGATCCATTTCTGGACGTATGCTGTCACGTGGTTAACTTCCCAAGGACGATGTTGATCCTGGATTCTTCTGAACAAACCTTCTTCCCTTCGAAGGATTGCGGTACCACTGTGACAAACTGGCCCTTTGAGAAGTTTCTCCAAAGCAAGAGCGAAAGAAACCGTCCCTGTTCTCGAGAATCCAGCGCCAATGACCTGGACTTCGCGGGAGAGATCCGTTGGAATTGAGGGTTGTTGACCCATCCTGAAAACACAATCCCGCAACACCAAAATCAACACAAACTACAAATGCAGGAAAGAAAAGACGATGGAATTAGAAAAGAGGACAGAAATATCAGATGAAGTGTAACAAAGAAACGTTCATCCTGTGCCCCCATAATTAGTGTTCACGCTACATCCGCGGATGCGAGACTTCCCGGCGCTGTCTGCGGTAGTCAGGGCTCACCAGTCCCATGGAGGACAACTCATAGGGTGGAATCATATCAGATCATCGGTTCGACATGCCCAAAACCAGTTCCTTACGAGTGTAGAATATCTTGTTTTGACTTGAGCGCGTAATCACTCGTTACAGGAATAAAATTTCGGGCCTGTTTGGAATGATTATCAGACCCAAACACTAGCGAGTGTTTCCAGGGGCTATGCTCCCTATCCACCAGTAGATCCAAGCTTCGAGATCGTCAACTCTTCAGCGTTCCAAGAAGATCTTGGCAGTGTGAGAGATCGCTAAATGTGCAAGATTACCCGACACAAGATCCACTAAACCCGCCCGTCTCCGTGCCGTATTGTCCTTCTCTCAACGACGTTCGAAATCGGTGTTCTTTTTCATATTGTCGCGTCCATGTGTGGAAGCCTTTTGCATCGCCTTGTAATGTTACTTTCTCGGGCCATCGTATCCCGGAGGAGTCGACTGTTGTTTTGGGAATGAATGTTGGGGGCTGGGGAGGGATGGGTCGTCGTTTGTGTCGGTCGAGGAGGTAGAGGATGAAGAGTAGGCACACGGCGAGGAGACATAATCCGATGATGAGGCCGGCTTGTGCTTCACTGCTCATGCTTTGCCAGAGCGAAAAGGGTGATTGTGATGGGTTTGTTGGTGCAGATGGAAATCTCACGGTTGAGGTTGGTGACGTTGACATTCTGTTCGCTGGAGATGTTCTTGCATGAGGGGGTTTTCGTCGAAAAGCTCTGAGTCGTAGACATTTTGAGGGAAGTATCTGCCATTTTGGACGATGAGGCGATTCTCAGGTTGCCATGAACCGCATTGAAGCTCGCAGAACTGGTCGGAAATGTCGTGTATTCGGGAGAGGTCTGATGGCGGGGAAGGGGACGAGTCGATGGCGAGACTTGACCAGCTCGGTGCAGCTGAAAATGATTGAAATGTCGTCTGCGCCAACGATGGAGTATTGAATGACCTTGTGAATTGTTCGACGCAGCTTCGAACCTCGGCTTTGGTGTACCCGAGGCAGCTGTCGGACTCTTTGGTCTGCATTCTGCTTCTGGCCATCCTGGATCCTTCACCACAGTCCCAAATCTGCACAGGTCAGCCTTCTATCGAGGACACCGAGCGCATTACCTTTTGCAAATCCTGATTGCTTCATTCACGTTCGCGACGCAATCAGCGAAATCCAGGTATCGGCTCCGGTTCAACTCACGATCTTGTCCTTTCTGCAGCAATCCCTGAACAGCGCATTTCGAGTCGCAGCAGTACAGCAAAACAAACGACTCTGAAGAAATCGCCGCGTAAATCTTGTCGAAAGCTTCATCCCAGGGGAAGATTGAGTTTTTGAATGCATCGAGACATTCAGAAAGGCAATCCGCCGTGCGGTCCGGACTCGATGCCGATTCACCCTCCAGTTTTGATGGTCTCGGTGCTGCCTTTGACGCGAATCCGGACTTCCACGATTTGTTCCACGCTTTTCTTGATCGATTCGACATTTCTTCGGGCTTGGGGAGCCTTGAAAAGAAAGCAGAGAGATGCACCCATTTTGAACACAAACCCAAAGGGTAGATCATGCACCACGAAGGGAGGCTGATACTCACCACTCATGATCCCGATCTTCCTATTCATCAGAACATCGAGATCATCCCGAACCTGCATCTTCCTGTTTTTCCAGACAAGTCTCGTATCCAGATTTTTCCTATTCTTAGTCGCTAGTGACTTTGATGCAAGTTGCCGCTCGGCCCATTTCATTCTGGTCTTTGTGTGACGGTGTTCGAGTCCTTGCTTCAGGGGGGATGTTGGAGATCTCACCGCTATGCTGCATCTCCTTGGCCTGGAATTCTTGGAAGCTTTGCAAGTTGATCTTGAAAAATTTCGAGGTTCAATCGAGATGCATTCTGCTCTGGCTTTTCCCCACATCGTATGTACAAGTTCAACTTCCGATCCCTCGCTCCCTTCTCAGCACATCGTATGTACCGTTCTCGATGATGAGCGTCCATTACTTCACCATCTCGACTCTCACAAGCACTGCGAGTAGTAGTCATTCTGATAAGTACAAGTAGTACCCGCTACACAAGTCTTCGAACCACCATAAGTCAACCCGCCGCATTGTCCCCACTTCGCCACCGCAGCAGCAGTTGATGTCGTCGTAGGCGCAGTCGTCGTTCCCGTTGCCGTCGTAGCTTTTGAAGTCGAAGTCGCAGTTGCCACCACAGTCGAGCTTGAAGTCGAGCTCACACTTCCACCCAGAACATTCACTACCGCGGTATATGCCGGCTTCTTCACCAAATTCGCATCCCAAAGCAACGCATCACCCTGTCCAGAAAACGTCGATGGAATCCAAGAGTACTTGTCCGTATAATCCCAGATCGTGATTCCGACACAGTTCAATGTCGCCAAGCATGCAGAGACCGTGTTGGCGTAATCGGTCGATTGTTGAGCTAGTCCGGCGGCTGTTGATGGGAGAGATGTGAAGCGAATGTCCAGTTCGGTGTATGCGACTTCAACTCCCAATGCGGTGAAAGATCCAAGATTGGCGGTTTGTGCTGAGAGACTTGGAGTCGAGCCGACGATAAAATGGGCTTGCATTCCTACACCATCGATCTTGATTCCTCGGGCCTTCAAATTCTTGACGACGTTCAGAGCAGCGGTGGCTTTGTTGCCTGCAGATTCGATGTTGTAGTCGTTGTAGTAGAGCTTGACGTCTGGATCGTATTCGGCGGCTGTGGCGAATGCGATGGGGATATATTCGGGACCGATCTATCTTGTCAGGACTTTCTCTCCTTGAGGTCGGTGAAGCTTACGGTGTTGTAGAACACGCTGGTCCGATATGTTCCATCTTCATTGAATGCTTCGTTCACAACATCCCATGCGTAGCACTTCCCTTTGAAGTGCGTGACTTCATTCGCGATATGGTTCTTCATCGCAGCAATGAGCGTCGCATTCGTCCATGTCCCAGAAGTGACTAGCGAGTCAGCGTACAATTCAGCACCTGGAAACGTGCATACCCCAGTTCGGTAGCTGAGAATGCCAAACCAGAGTGTGGCATCTCAACAGCTGTCCATTTGCCTCTGCAAGATCCATAATCGTATCCGCTTGTGTCCAGCTGAATGTTCCCTGGGTCGGCTCCGTGTAACTCCATTTCTGCGCGTTCCCAGGTGTAATCTGCCCGAATTCCTTCACATCAGACAAGATCGCAAGGTACGGCGCATCAGAGAGTTCAGGGTTGTCAGTCGCAGACCCGAAATACTCCAAGCCTTTCGCTTGGGCAAGTTGGTTAAGTTGACCGAATGCTGTTGGCAGCGCCACGAGGGGGAGGAGGGTTGAGAAATGCATAACGTCTGGGTCTTGGAGAGCAGAACCATGGGAATGGAACTCTTTATATTACCGTCACACTTTCCCTATGGATGGAATATCCTCGTCTCCAAATCTTGGTTCGGAGAGCCATCCGAAGGATCAAGCTTTCTTGTCATTGGAAATTCAGTTTTGCCTGAACTGGGTAAATCTTGCTCATTCGATCGCGGGGTCGGAAGTGACGAATCCTCGGAACGTTCATAAATTTGGTAGCGGACGCCATGAGCCGAGTTTGTTTGGGATTGAATGCCGACGATTGTACCCGCAAGTGTGGGGGGTTTCCACCAATGGGAGTTTCCATTCAATCCAGCGCATCTCGGTCCGGTCCGCCTGAATACTACTTCGACATTCGACGTCGGACCTTGGAAGTGTTCGCCCGTGGGAGGGGAATCTTCGGATATCTAGGGTTTGCACCCGATGTGGAGTCCTCGACTGTGCGATTGGCGAGAGGGGGTGTAAAAAGACCAATTTGAAGTTCCAACCAACATCTGATAATCTTGGCCTCTGTAGCTCAATGCATGTTCTTCCTGTCCCTGGTTGAAAGCTCTGTATCTAACAGTCAGCAGGGTAGAGCGCGTCACTAGTACCTTGAAATGCCATGACGAGGCTGCCGGTTCGATTCCGTCCAGAGGTCAGTTCAAGCTCTCCAAAACAATGTCGTACGAAAAACTGACAACTTAACACAGGCACGTCCCGAATTCCCTATCTTTCGCAACTGTTCTTTTGGCCTGTTGCTTCGAATTTTTGCTGCCTCTAGGCCCTCGTGGAGAATCTTCCCGCATCAATGCTCAAGCCAAAAACGATTGGCTTAAAAGCATCTGGACAGTGGAGCGTTTCCAGGAATGGAGTCATGGAAGCCACCGACAGAGGAAACGAGATGGACCTTGTCTAACACATCCTTCGCAGAAAAGGAACTTCCATCCGAGTTCAGGTTCGTCCTGGTCCATGGGATCGGATGAAGCGCAAAAAAAGGCTTGGTGCTCGAAGAGGTCGCACAAGCCGGTCGTCGGCCAAGTTGATCGTGTATATATGGATCCGCACGAGCCGGACAGGCTTGTCGTCTCAGTCACCGATGGAAGGCGTTGAAGTGATGAAAGCAGGAGCTTCATGCATTGGTGCATACGAAGTCCAGCTCTCTCTCTTGTCGAGGACCTGCATTAGCTGGGGCCGCCTTAGTAGCGTTTTCAGTCGGAACTACTTCCAGAGAAGTTTCCTTGTCGGTGCCAACTTCACCATCGTTGATCAATTTCACTATGGACAGTGGCTGGTGGTAACCCCACTCTGGACGGCCCTCGATGATCAGTCGCCAAGCATCCCCAATGAACCAAGGGCACGAAGTTAGACTTCTCAGCCATTGCTGCTGTACTTGACGAGTACTAAAGCAAGCGTGTAGCATCCCATGCCCTTTGAAATGGACTTCGTAGAGATCTGAAGTCGCCAAGAGCGTCGAAGACATGAAAAAACAGATCTGGCCTGAGCCAGGTTTGATGCTTGAAGCCGATGTTTGGATATGGCTCCCATCTGCGGTAGCAAACCCTCTTGAGCGTGCTTCTGTAGACGTCGAACTTGGCCAAGATGGAAATATCCCTCTGGTGATTCTCCGACTTACCGTTGGGATCTGGTGGAGGGTATTATCCGGGTTCTACATGACCACCATGTGTCAAGCCAGCTCCAGTACTGGTGTGCTCAAACACCCGATCAAGATCGTCGGACTCGACGCTTGACGTCTATCTCGGGCTCTCTATCCTAATTATCAGTCAGGACCCGGACTTTCGCTTCTTACCACCAGCCTGGGCCGGGTCTGGCTTTCCATAGTGAGCAGAGACCACTCCATGAACATTTTTTGTCCGTTCAGACATTTAAAAAGAGGTTTTGCGACGAGGGTGCGACGCCTACGTCTAACACAGCACACTACTCAAAGTGTACCGGCGGGGTGCCCGTGGGCAGGATGGTCACTCCACTACCAGAGATAGCTTCCTAACCTGGTCAATCCACTAGCAGAGCTAGCTTCCTGACCCATGATCCTCCAGCTACCGAAGTAACCTTTGGATCGCAGAGGTACTTGTTAGTCCGTGCAAGCACAGACTGCGAAATACCAAGAGAAAACCTCTGGTTCCCGAAGAAACCGTGGGTTGAGAGGCCGGGGATGGGAAGAGGGGGAGGGAGAGCGAAGGCAAAGAGGGGTGAAGAAGAGGAGGGGGCCTGGAGGCCCCCGGGTTTTACCCCAGGGACCCCAAGCAATCGTGTACCGATGTAGTGCGGAGAGAGCGAGCCGAGTTGTACCTGGAACAGGAGAGAAAATCAGCATATGGCTCAAGCATGTCTGTCTGATGAAAAAGATGTGGATGCTCCTCGATCCGCGACTGTTGACTTCGGATCTGACGTTGGTTGGATGGAGGACAAGTCCAAACTACGGCATCGACGAGCGGGAGACAGTCAAACTCATACGAAAGCATGCGTTACTTGGCCAAAGCAAACCTGAAGTATACGTGCTGGTCGTTGGCGACCAAGTGAAGCGAAATTGCTGGTTCTTTTTGGGAGCCATTTAGAAAGGGAAACGTAAGCGCAGAAGCACTTACACACTTAAATTAATAAGTGTAAAGACCTTGATTAGTCACCGGAGCCTCTAATGAGACTCGCGCGAGACTTAAAAAGGGACTTTCGACTGGCAGCCAGAGCCTCTAATGAGACCCACGCGAAACCTGAAGAAAGGGGTTTTCGACAGGAAGCCGAAGCCTCTAAAGAGACTTCGCGAAACCTGAAGAAAGGGAGGAGGGAAAGGCACAAAGTGCCAGGGAAGGTGGAGAGGAGAGGGGAAGGGGAAGGGGAAGGCGGAGCGGGGG
>JAFJYH010000296.1:0-58539 GCA_017365405.1 Cadophora malorum | reverse complement strand
CCCCCCTGCCCATCTCCGCCGCCGCCATTCCCCCTCCCCGTCGGCGCTCGCTTCGACGCCCTAGTCTCACCTACCAACTTCTCCGAATGGAATTCCGAACTCAGCACCCTCGCAGCTGCTCAAACTGTAGATAATCTCTTCCGGCTCGGACATCTTGTTGAGAAACTCAATCTTCAGGATCAGCAGCTGACTGAGCTGTGGAATATCGCGGAGGGTTCGGTGGTGATGAGGGAGCTTGGCGTGGAGGCTGTTGAGAAGTTGGAGGGGGAGAAAGGGGAACTGAAAGAGGGGAATGAGAGGTTGAAGGGAAAGAACGAGAAGATGGAAGGGCTGAATGAAGTGCTCCAGAATTCTGTGAGTGCCACATTTCTCTCCTTACTAACTTCGTAGAATCTATGTACTCATCCCTCTTAGATCACCCAAACCTTCCCCGATCATCCAGAACAACTGGAAAATATTAAGATCGTCGCCGCAAAGCACGTCGAGCTGGAAGCTGAAATTGAGACCCTGGAAAACCATAATCGCCAGCTCACGGAGCATAACAAGGTCCTTCACAAAGACAACATTGAACTCCACAGTCGAAAATCCAAATTTGAAGCGGAAAAGAACGAACTGATAGCCGACCACAACGAATCCCAGGCCGCACTAGGCAGGAGAAACCAATCCAACATCCAGCTCAAACTCAACGAAGATAGGACCTGGTGGATCATATTACAAGATTTCATCCTCGCCGGAGATGAGAAGATCATAGTTCTGGAGTCGCAAATCCTTGTCAAGCATGAATTAATTCGTGAATTGATATCGGCAAACTCACGCCTGTCATTCCAACTTGAACTCGCGCAGGATGCGCTGGTACAAGTGAGGGAAGATCTCGTGGAGAAGGAACGCGACATTAAATCGCATTCTTGCGTTGCTGGGAAGAACGAGGCGATATTGAAGGAGAAGGAGATGGAGGCGTTGTTGAAGGAGCAGGAGGGGATGATTGCGCTGCTGAGGGAAAAGCTTGATACGGCCACAGCAAGTTGGCTTCTGTTGGACTCTCACCAGATGAGGGACCAGTTCGTGAGATTTAAGAGAGGGAATGTCGAGAATTGGTCATGCTAGCGTTAAGGGGGCCAGCGTCTTTGAGGACCTAGGCGGGAGGAGGCGAAGGGCGCCTCGGTTGAGGATTCTGGAGTGTTGCAATGATCGGGTGGTTTCTTTGATTAATTTTGTATTTTAATGTTTGCTGTCGCACCACCGTTTGGTTCTTGTAAGATATAAGTTTAAGTGATAAGAAAAGAAAAAGATTGACCGGTATACTGCACGTAATTGTGTTTTTGAGAAGATGTTTTGAGAGGTGAAGTGAGGTGAGGTGAGGTGGAGTTCAGATGCGCTGACGGTAGCATGATTTGTAGGATGTCTTAGCGAGGTAGGCCTGAAATTACAGTGAGCAAAGCCCTGTGGACCACTGAGTATCCCCTTCGCTATATGTAATACAGCGCAATGCTCTTGGGCATGTATTTAGGCCGAGCGGCGGTACGGCCACGCTCTCTGGAGACCCACTTGAGTGTAACAGTAACTCCTGTGATAGAAAACATCTGACTCCTTGGGTAGCAAGAATTACACCAGGTTGTATCTTTGCTCATTGTGCCCCTTTGATTGTTCACATGTTTCTAGTACCAGAATGGCCACTACAGAACAGAGACAGGACCTGGTGCCGCAAGGACCAAGGTGTATTTCTTTAGCGAGATCTCAGGTGCGCAACAAAAGACTGCTTCATCACTTGAACGTTGACAAAGAATGATAGGACATAAGATTTCTAAGCTTGGTAAACAGCTAATGGTCCTCTATATGTATTTAATCACAAATCAATGAAATTGATCCTTTCATATTTGACAGCTCAAAATGGTCTGATGTCCGCCGTACAAGGAAGCCGCTGCCCTGACCTAATTGGCCCCCCATGCACCACAAAAAACAGAACTGCCAGCATAAACTCGATAAACTAATTTCAAACCATATAGGGCTGGACCAGCACTTCCAATGGCAGTGTTGACATTCACTTCCAACTCAAGTGCATTCTTGCCCCTTCCTTTCCACCTCGCCAAGCATCGTCAAAAATCCTTTTTGTGTGTGTGCGCCTATGTCATGGCAGCAACACGAATCCGCACCAGGCAGAGCGGCGCCGGAAACCTCCATTCTAGCTTCGCACGCAACATTCCAAGAACATAACTTCTTTGATTGACATCCATCAATCAGCAGCAACACGACTTGGTGGAAACGGGGAGAACAATTTGGCGCCAGAGTGCTGACAAAGGCAGTGCTGGTACGAGATCCGCTTCGGAACACCCTCCCGAGCTCCCAAGGACAGCTGAAAATTAAAATCATGGACTCCAACGCTCCAGCTGGTTATAATGTAAGTGATCAATCAAAGCCGCCACGATTGTAAGTGTGAACCTCACACGTCTCAGACTCTACGGGACTATTACCCATTGTCAGCCGGCCAACGTGGAGAAGTCAGACCGAATCATTTCGAACTCGATTTGATCGGTCAATTCACCGGTCTCCGCAGGCATCCAGAGAATACTGAAGCGGTTGGTGGCGTCAACATCACCGGTAATGCTTCAGGCATGGGAAATACCCCGACGACTGAGGCAAGTTCTCTCACTGGACCTCCAGTTGTGGATGGAAGCACGAACATGAGGGAAACTCCAAGTGTAAGAGGACATCGCAATGCTCTCGCGTGGCGAATCGGGGCAGAGCAGTGTCTTGAATATTTTCCAGCGGATGCAGCACCGAGTCATTTTGTTGTGCCAGCAACGCAGAGTACTTCGTGGTTCCGCGGTTTCGCAAATGGGCACCACCAAAATTACGCGAACTATCAACAACCAGTAATGGAATACCAGCATCCAGACTACTACCAGGCTACCCCACAGCCCTTTTCGAATACAGCCTTCAATCGGCAACTTACACAGGAACCCGATATGCGAGAACGTCATCTCCACGAAGTCCAGCTCGACAATCATAATCTTCGTGGACAGATCGAACACCTAAGCAACGGTGTGGCGGCCGAGACAGCCCGAAATGAAGAGCTAGGCCATTCGGTTCGACAAGTCACCGCTGAGAAGGACGCCCTGGAAGGTGATAATCGCGAGATGAAGAGGCAAATCGAAGAGCTTACAGCCGAAAAGAACAGGCTTGAATTTTCTCTCCAGCAGAGTGGACGAGCGGCTGAAATGGAAATACTCAAGACAGATCTTCGACAGAAGGAAAACTACATCGAAAGACGAGAGTTAATTCACAGTCAACGGGAGCAAGAGATCAGAAATCTAACAGCTGCCAATACCGAACAACAGAAAAAGATCTACAACTTGAAAAGGCACATTGAGGCTGCAGTTGGCTTCTACAACAATGTCATCATGGGTTTATACCGCGCGAAGCCCGCGTCCTGTCAGGAGTGCACTAAGAAGAGTGACAAGGTAAATGCCTTACAAAGGCAAATCGATGCTAGGGCCCATGAGTATTTAAGAGATCTCGAGAATCTGAGAAGGTACCATGAGGATTACAGCAATGGCATAGCACGCTGCTGGATCAAACAGCAAGAGGAAATCGATGCGCTGATGGAGACAAATAAGGACGTCACTACAGCTATAGGTATCACTATGCAAGGAGCGAAGGAAGAGAAAGACAGGCACAAGTCGAAAGAGGAGAGATTCGAAGCTGACATCAGCAATCTGCTGGTCAACTTGCAAAACACTTCCGCAGCGCTGGTTGTTGCCACGAGTAACATCCGAGCCAAGGAACAGGAAGTCGACGAACTCACGGCGAAGCTTAAAAAGAACCCCAAGGAAAATGAATCTCGAACAAAGCGCCAGGCTCGCTTGCAGGCCACGGAGCTGAACCAAAAGCTCAGCAAGGAACTTGAAGCTGAGAAGGACAACTCTCAGGCTGCGGAATTTGAGAAATTCGAGTGGCAAGAGAAGTATCAAGAGTTGACTGCCAAGGAATTCAGCGCTGGGAAGGGGACTTATCTACGAAACATGGGGATGTTTTTTATTTTCGTTGTCGTCTTCTTTACGACTTACATGTATCTACTGCCTGTAGGTACGACTATAATGGGGTCTTCTTCGGTCTAGTCGTGCAGCCTTGGCATCAAGACTGAAGTTGTACTTAGCTGGTTCAGATAGAAATACAACTAAGTTTCGACTGAAAGTTTCTCACATGCATCCCATTCTGAAAATTGAAAAGATATTCGACTGTCACATGACCTGGAAGCTACTACTTTCTTTAGCCAGAAGACTTATCTCCCCTTTATATTTGCTTAGGGCCTAAAGTTTAGCTCGCGGCGCCTACTGTAGTCAGTCAAGATATTTAGTTTGATGACCCACAATTAGGTTCGCAGTTCAGATCAAAACTGTCCATATACTTGAGCAAAAGCACTCTCTCTTCCCCCAACTTCCTCAGCATTCACCAACACCAGAAAAAAAACTCGAACACCGCCTCATCAGTATGAGAACTTTAACAACCGAGAAAAGAGCAGAGATGATACGAGATCTCGTGTCCGCTTCCCAGCGTACACGAGCTGATCCGTCGAGCTCACTACCACCAAAGCCAGTCGCCAACGACACCGATACAAAGTCACAAAATACGAAGAAGAAGAAGAAGACAACGAAACATGCCAACCCTTCCACCACTTCACAAGCCGTCATCCCAGCCAAGAAACGCAACTTCCTCACTGAAGCCAACGAAATATGCTCCCTACAACTGCAACTCACCAAGAAAACACTCGAACACGACGACCTTAAAAAGTCATTTGACACAAAGATCGCCAAATTCCAGTCCAAGCACCAAGCTGAACTCGACGCCAAAAAAGCCGAAATGGAAGCCAAGAAAGCCGCTCATAGCGGAACACGACGACAATTGGCATTGACAGAAGCTGCACTAGAGAAGTCCGCGCAGCTTGTTGTAGACTTGGATGCTCTCTGTCAGACTTTGAATAAGAGGATGGCGACGAGGCAGGAAGAGAAGCTGAAGAATATCAATTTCGAACTGCAGGAGAGGAGGAAGATGGTGGAGAGGGAACTTAAGAGGGAGAGGAAGGTCACTTTGTTTCTGCTTTTTGTGGTGGCTGTTGCGGTGGGCATGATGGTTTGGATGTATAGTTCTTGTTCAAGTGTGTTTTGATCTTTGATATGGGTTGGGAGTTCTGGTAAACGCTGTTCTCACAATAAATTGATCGTCGTTTGTGCGATGGAACGATTACCTTTCCCTTGCTTGTCTCTGTAGTCTATTCTCTCTCCATCCAGTAGGAGCTTGTGCTCATCCGTACGGATTCTCCTAGTGATGCAGTAGAGTCTGAAAACATGGTCAACAGACGTGCGGTGATGATTAATTATTAGTTGCATAGAATTTCCTGTCGTTGAATGACGAATCACAATATCTACCTCGTCAATGGCGAAGTAGTCAGGGATAATCTCGAACTCCAAGTTATTCGCATCCTCTAGAGATGCGATCGGTGAATCAAAAGAGTAAGCTGTACCCTTTGGTGCCGCAATGATCTCATGGAATTCTCCATTTGAGCTTTGGACTGTTTCGATCGCCCTTTCACAACGTTGGTAGAAATGTCCTGGTAACCCATGCGCTTTCTCGCACGTTCTAGTATGACAAGAGCGTTTTGACCTCGATGGAATACCCTCACCGCGAATGGGCACGTTGAGTAGATGTGAATCCACATCACCTCCCGTTCTTCACAGGAAATTATTATAGTATCTAGGATGGAGAAGAGGTAGCATACAGTACATAGGAACGATGCAATCCCCACTGGTGACAACCTCCGGAGCGAATGAATCCTTGAAATGAAATGAGCAGCTGGATAGATCGTGAATCGGCCGGATCCTGGCGGTGGTATGGACATGTCTTTGCTATCGCGGCGGAAGCTGCGATGAAAAGTGATTTCAAGTTTCCCCAAATACTTCTTACCGTTTTCATATTCAAATCGGAGCGTGTCACAGGCACCTGCAGATATGCCGGGCGTTTTCTTCAAGAGTCCTCAAATGAACCTGGCATTTTCTCGCCCTTGGCTCTCTTGTGCCATATTTTCTGTAGAATGAATGTCGTTGAACTGATATGGCTGCCGAATGAGCTGAAAGACAGGTGGGATGGTAGACTCGAAGGTGAGTCTGCGGACCTGGGGGATCGTTTTCCGGCGGGCAGATCGTGGCTTGAACGGTGAGGGTAGTGTGGCAAACCTCTTGCAGAAGGAATCGCGATCGCTGAGTGCGAGAAAAAGCGTTGTCGTGCAGATGGTGATCAAAAATCAGAGCTGCTGGCGCGTTCGAGGAGAAGAAGAGGTCGCGTCCAATTCGAGATGTGGAGAAAAATATTGGCGTCAACAGCTTAACCGAGACTGGCGTATCTCTCACATGCGGGTCTTCTGTTTTAGTCCCTTCGGCCTTCAGACCCTTCTGCAGGCATTTGACAATGTATCGTAAGGACTTTAAAGTCTTGCATGATTTGATATGCCAGATCATGGCTTTTGACGCGCACTCAATCAGACATAAAGAGGGCACAAGGGGCATCATTAGGTCAACGAATTGGGTCACAGAATGATGCCATTGTTGAATAACGGGCCTGGTGCCATGATTTGCTTCGTGTACTTACAGGTACCTGCATAAGGTGCAGTCAACAGACTGCTTGTGCCTTAGAGCAATGCATGCAGTATTTCGGCACATTCGTTAGCGGTCGAAGCTTCTCAGAAACTGCCTAGAATACCAATGCCCCACCACAGATCCACATCACGAACGCCGGCCTCGTAATAAATGCTCTTCTAGAACCAACCCGCGATTACAATCGCCAAGACTGAAGCAGCAGCCGGTGGGATGTTTAACAGTTGGTTTCGCAGCAGGCCTGCAAATCCTAGACTCGTTGTCTCGGTAGGCAACTGCCAGCTCAGGCCATACCCACCGAAGTTAAGTAGGATCTGAGACAACATGAACTAGTAGGTTCGCGGGTTGAGCAGAGAGGCGATGATTTCCTTCTTGCTAAAAGCTGCATCTTCAGTCTTCGGTGCATTCTCCGAAAGTCGCACTTCGAGGTATTCTTGCTTGCGAGGCGTCAACCATTTGTTGCTGCGTAGGCTTTTTGGGTAGTCTCGCAGAACAGCAAACACCACGAACGAGAACAAATTTGTCATAATGACTTCGAGAAGATAAACCCATTGCCATGCACTCATTCCACCCAGTCCATCTATGTAGGAAATCCCATATGCGAGAACAGAGCCTACGATGCCTGAGCGGTTCTGAAAGCCGAACATCCACATGATAGGCTTGCTCATCTCGTCACTTCGATACCATGAACAGAGCTGTGGGCGAAGCCTGGGAAAATTCCTACTTCCATCATGCCGAGGAAGAATCGGGCTGTGTAGAGACCATGCTTGTCTTTTACGGCGGCGTGGCAGGCCAGTACGATGCCCCACGAGAGCATAATGCGGAATTGCCAATTGCGGGGTGAAAATTTCTTTAGAAGGGGATTGTAGGGACTTCGAAGACGATGTATGCGATCTGTTGATTGTCAGTGAGAACACGAGCAGCGAATGCACAGAACTGGAGAGAGATGGAGGAGTAAAGCAGAAGGTGGGGAGGTCGCAAACACTTACGAAATATATCAATTGAACCCAGTTGTACTCATCGGCAGTCATCTTCAATTGAGTCATAATGTTTGTAGGTTTTCCAACCTGAAGGACTTTCACAACGGTGGCATTTGTATAATCGATCTGTCGATTTGGTCAGTCCAACCATTTGATCAAGGATCTGTTGCCACTTACATTCTTGATGGTATACATCAAACCGATCAACCAAAGAAATCGATGATACACCTTTCTTCTGATGGCTTTATCCTCGTCAGGACTGAAAGTCGACAAGAAAGCTCTTCGCTCAGCTTCTGCATCGCTGTGAATACTGTTTGATCCCGAGTCTGGAACTTCAACCTTCGTTGAGACCTCCTCGGTCTTGGGAAGTCCTCAGCCATTTCAAAAAGAATCTAGACAAAAGCTAATCTAGAATTGAATTCTGGTTTGATTACTTGAAAACCCCGTCGGAAGATCGTCAAGTGATTCCAGCTCTCCAACAGAGCGCGACCGGGCTATTTATGCCAAAAATGTGATTTTTCATGTCAAATCTTGCTATCTGCTTCAAGATCGAATCACTCGTTCGTACCAAGTATTTGGCATCCCACTTATGCAGGGAGGTTGATCTTTGGATATGCCTAGACGATATCTCGATGGTGCTCATGATCGGCTAAGAGCACGCAATAAGTTAGCGGGCAGCGTCAGCAACATCGTGCGGAAGTCGGCACGCCTTGAAATTGAACGATAGAGGAATGAGCTGGCAGTATAAAACAATCTTTTGGTAATAATTCGCGGTCACTCCGTTTCAGACCTTGAAGTAAATTGCATTTGTTGTTCAAAGATATTATTTCAAGATGCCGAAACGAACGACTCGCTCCTCAGATGTGGCTGCCTCGCCTCAGCCTAAGCGGCATCAGACTTCCGCGCCCATCAAGAATGGGACTTTGAATGGTGTAAAGTCATCTCCAGCACCACAGCATAACAAAAGTGAAAATGCAGAAAAGACAGAGAGTAAGAATGGACAGCCCAAGAAGCTAATTCTACTCAATGCATTCGACATGTCGAATGTAGGCCATTTGAGTCCTGGGCAATGGAATGTCTGTGATTTACTCTCCTTTGATGGGTTTATATGAGGATCATTCATATCATCGAGATGGATTGCCGTTTTGAACTAACAGAATGACTAGAACTCCGAAGATCGTTCGGCAACAAAACGTGACCTGAAATACTGGATCGATCTCGCCAAGATCCTTGAGCGCGGGAACATCAATGCCCTATTCCTGGCTGACACCTACGGTGGACATGATACATATGAAGCGAGTCTTGACAACTGCATTCGAAGAGCTGCGCAGTGGCCCGTAACTGACCCTACTATCGTAAGTCATGCGTTCGGATTCGGGTTGACGAACTTGATGCTGATGACTTATAGCCGATCAGTGCAATGGCAGCTGGTGAGTTGGCTGAGAACAACGATTGCATCTGAGAATTCTTCGACTGATTTCTTGCTAGTAATAAAGAACCTAGCATTCGGGATCACAGCCAGCACGACCTTCGAACCGCCGTTCCTCCTCGCTAATTGTTTCTCAACACTCGACCACCTGACCAATGGACGCATCGGATGGTACGTCACCCTTATCCCATTTTCGTCTGCCTCCTGTTTCTTTGTGACGTACTAAAGAACTATCAGGAACATTGTGACATCCTGGAAGAAAGCGGCTTTCAAAGCCATCGGAATTGATTCACCAATCGAGCACGACGAGCGATACCGCCAGCCGTGACCCCAAATCTATCAAGTTCTTCTGCACGTTCACACCGATCGTTGGTCGCACCGACGCCGAAGCCTACGGGAAACTAGTAACATGCAAGAAATACGCATCTACGATTGGTTGGGAGTTCAAGCAAAATAGCAAAACTCACAGAATAATCGCGATGAGGTGGATGAATCCGACAGAGAAGCGACTAGTCTGATAGAAATCATAAGCTAGTTATGACTTTGAAGAGGCATCACCGTAACGTAGAACGTGGGTGCTTGTACATGGTATCAAGTTCTCTTATTTTGCTACATAAAGCAGCTAGCTAGATACAAAATTACTTCCGCTCAGCTGAAGGTGAATGAGGTCGAGGATTTACTTTTTATCTTCACCATCACCCTCGCACAGGCGATACCCTTAAGACGATGCCGACATCCCAGTCACAGGACCTGTGCTTCATTGTGCCAGATCTACAAATAGTCAGAATCAAGGAAGTGGGTAACTCATTTTTGTCCAAGAAACCGAGCCCGCCCTCATAAATCCACAACTGCCGGCGCTATCTACTTAATAGCAAGACCAGCAATTTCCTTTTCCAACTTCTCCATCTCGGCTCTCATCTCCATCAGCTTCTGCTGCTTTGCTTCAAGCTCATCAGCACACGCAGCACCCGCTACACCAGCTGCATCACCTCCCACCACCTTCTCCTTCCCCCTCTTGACCTCATCCCTCATCATCGGAAAAGCCAAAACCTCCTTAATCGAATAATTATTCGTCAAAAACATCAACAGTCTATCCAACCCAATACCACACCCACCCGTAGGCGGCAACCCCAGTTCCAGCGCCCTCATAAACCCCTCATCCACCACCCCCTGCGCCTCATCGTCACCCTGATCCTTCTGCCTCGCTTGTTCCATGAACCTTTCACGCTGCTCAAACGGATCGTTCAACTCTGTAAAAAGATTACAGATCTCGCGCTTGCACACGAACGCCTCTGCGCGCTCTGTCAGGCCTGGATAGGTGGGGTGCGCCTTGGAGAGTGGGGAGAGGATGACCGGGTGGTGGATGATGTATGTCGGGTTGATGCATGTCGATTCGATGAACTCGCCGACGAGCTTATCTAGCATTCGTGCATTGGTTTGAGGTACTGAGCAAATGATCTTATGCTTCTCGAGCAGACCCAGGAGAAAGTCCCTCGTCTCGTCGGTGTGCAGTTGTTGACTATCCGGGAAGCGGACACCAGTCGCTTCTTCCAGAGCGGGGATCATCTCGATGCGCTTCCATGGCGTGGTCCAATCCACTTGATGAGTTTCGCCGGTTTGAGTGGTGTAGCTGGTAATGTGAGAACCAGTCACTGTCTTGACGAGTCCAAATACCATCCCTTCGGTGAGCGTCATCATGTCTTGATAATTCGCATCCGCTTGGTAGAATTCACAAGTGGTGAACTCGGGACTGTGCGTCAAGTCGATATCCTCATTCCTAAAGACCCGCCCGATCTCGAAGACGCGATCAAGACCTCCGACGACGAGCTGCTTGAGTGGAAGTTCGGGGGCAATGCGGAGGAAGAGGTCGCGCTTCAAGTCATTGTGGTATGTCATGAAAGGCTTGGCGGATGCTCCGCCCGCGATCTGATTCAGGATCGGGGTCTCGACGCTGATGTATCCCCGCGAACTAAGGAAATTGGTGATGAAGAAATTGATCTGGTGGCGTGCTCTAAATATGTCGCGGGTGGAGCGATTGGCAATCAGGTCCAAAGCGCGATTTCGATGTCGCTGTTCGGCATCAGTGAAGCCTGTGTCCTTGGGTATCATCCACAATGATGGTGCGAGGAGGATGATTTGGCTAGCGAAGATGGATAATTCGCCAACGGGACGACCACGAGGTGCTGTTCGTCCTGGGTGACCTACGATGCCGATGATGTCGCCGCGGCCGAGGTGCTCGTGCTGTCGCAGATATGGCTCCATATCATCTCCTTCTTTGGCTTGAGAGACAATTTGAATTTGCTCCTCTCCATTTTGGATCACGTAGAACCGCAGACGCTCGCCGGCTGAGCGGATAAATATAATCCTTCCGCGAAGCTTAACCTCGACTGAAGTATCTTGCTCCCCGGTCTTCATGTGTTCCCATTGTGACTTGAAAGCTGCCAAGTCTGTGACATTGGCTTGGAATGTGGATGGATAGAGATTGTGGCCAGGCGTGGACTTGATTGATTGGAAGAGCTTGACTCGGTTCTCGTGGTGTTGGTGAGGAAGGACTTCTGCTTCTCGAGCTGTGGAGTTTTGAGGTGCAGCTGGTTGCTGATTTCTCTCTTCTGTAATGATCACTAGCACGCTGAGGTGAATAGAACACGATAGAATAGCTGGAGGCTTGCTAAATACTCGCTAGTAATCTAATTGATATAAAAGCTAATTGTTGAGAAGCGAAGGGTTTTTCTTTCCCTTGAATAAGGCTATTTATATAAGGGGTTACATAAGTTATGTACGGGTTATTATAATATTTCCCTTTTTAAACACTTTTATCTTAAAAGTGAAGATATAAAAATTCGCTTAGTTAGCGTTATTTTAATAACTCGCTGGTAAAGTATAATCTTTGTTATTTAAAGCAATAAAGAATTATAAGAGAAGTAAAGCGAGGTAATTAGCTGCTAAAAAACTTTTTCCCATTTGGGAATTAAGCAATAATAATAAAGCTTTGCTGTTATCTATATATAAATTTCCTTCCGCTTTCACTTTTCTTTTTCTTTAAATCAAGCAACGTTATAATGTGTAAATTTACTCCCTTCCTCGATTTGCTAACCTCATACCTTTTAACTAATTATCGCTAGCGCTTAGCCAGCTGCAATTCTTGTATTAAAAAGAAGCGCGTCATGCAAGACAAAGCAAATTCTTATCTTTTCTTAAAATTCAAGCTTATCAATAGCTTCGCTAACGAAATTCCTATAAAGCGCTAGCAAATTATTTTATGAAGCAAAAATACAAATAATAATAAAGGAAATTTTGGTAAAAGTGATGAAAAAGGTTTGTTAAGAAAATCGGTGATGTTAAAAAAAAAGCGTGACTACCAATTAATTTTGCATTTAAGTTCACAAAAAACGCAAATAAGATCCCAATCCCGTACAATTATATTCCTTAATATAATTTGTTTAAAGAAGTGCTTGCGATGCGCTAGCGAAGTTACTTAATTCCCTAACTTAATTTGTTTGATCGATCTAAAGTTTATCACTTTTAAGTGTATCAATTATGTAAAAAAGGGCAAATCTTATAAAGATGTAAATCCAAAATTATCCTCATTAGCTAATCCCTTGCTAACTTCCAGCAAGGTTTTAGCTAGGTTTTATTGCTTGCTTTATAAATTGAAATTCGCCGCAACTTGCTTTATTAAAAGTTATGCTTCTCAAAAGAATATCGATATTGCTTAAGCTGCTTTTAATGTTAAAAAGTTACGTAGCAATTATAACATCAAAATTTTTGATGCTAAAGCATAGAAGTTTCCTTAAAAGCTTGTGGTTCAATCCCAAAAAAAGCTAAAAGCTAACGTATTATCGGCGATCGTCTTAGCCAATTAGATTTTGGTAAGCCACCTTACAAAGAAATTTGCAATTATTACCGCAAGCTTTAAGTTCGTAATCAATCAACTTTTAAGACTTCGATATGTAAATAATCTTAATATCTTTAGCGAAACGCTTGCTAATCTCCAGCGAAAGATATTCGACTTATCCATCCCAAAGCATTTGCTTAAAAAGATATATATAATAAAAGCGGTATTAAGATTTTAAAGTCTAAACACGTTATATCTAACACTACTTCTCCCATTAAGGCTACTAAATTAAAGCAAGGAAATGCTTATTAAAGATTATTACTAACTAATCTCTAGCGAATATCTAGCAAAGCACTTATTATTTTCTTGATTTCTATTATCATGCCTTTTTCCAATAAATGAACTCCATCGAAACGTCGGCAATTTATTAGCAAAGAAAAGTAATACATAAAACATAAATAATTCTTTGAATAATGCAACTTCTTTTCCCTTTAAGCATTATTGCATAAAATATAATATTTGATACGCCTTTAAAATTGCAAAACCTTATAAGTAAAAAGCAGAAAAATACACACGTTATTATTAAATTGTTCAGCAATATTATAATCTTTATTCCTATTATTCGAGTTCCCATTTACCTTCGCTAGCGCTTCGCCATCTTTTTGTTAGCGTTTTAAGTTTTCAAAGCCTTAATTTCCTTATCCAACCCAATCAAATTCTTTATTAATTTCCAGAAATCATACGTAAAACCAAAGCCCTTCCACCTTATAAAGAATTATTCATTATTATTTTAAATTCGTCAATCTAAGAGAGCCTCAACAACTTATTATTCTTATTCATCTATCAAATCTAATTATATTACTTCTAGCGATTCGCCAAATCTTTGCTAGTAAAGCTTCAATAAAAAAACATAAAACACATTATGTAATTAATTATACTTCAGGGGTAAGTCCAATCGATATACTTATTTTCTAATCCTTTTAATGATCTTAAATAAACCAAGGAATTAATAATCCAGCTTCTTATTAAAACGAATTATTTTAATATTTCTTACTAAAAGTAACATTTGCTGCTTAACTTTGAATTTAATAAGGCGATGATTTTTGTTGTATCACTTCGCTTGAGTCTTTTTGATTTTACGTTAGCTATTTTCCAACTCTTAACGTTTCTTAACAACTTCTTTTGCTTGTTCTTTAGCAATTGGTATCTCCCCTTTTATGAGATCGTCCTCGATGCCCTAGCGAGTTTCCAGATTTATGCCATACCTAACCTTATTTGAAATCATTTTGATAGCTTCATAATAAGCATTTATATAAGCAAACTTTGTTAAAGGTAAAAGATTAATATAATTGTTTTGCAAGTAGCAAACGAAACATTAAAATCATGCTTTTAAAACTTAATTTTGTTGCTCTATTTATCTATCTATTTGCGGGTGAAATGCTATCAAAAGGCCTTTTATTATCCAAAGATAAAAATATACTTTTGTCCAAAATCTTGATGTAAACATAAAATCTTTATCTATGATAATTGATATTGAAAGTCCATAATTTTTAAATCAATAAGTGATAAAGAGACATGCTAATTCAAGCGCATTAATTATCTTAAGATAAGAAATATATTCCACATCTTTGAAGTATTTATCGACAATTATTAATAAATTATTGGTAACTTTTCCAATGATAATATTTTTGCAAGGTGCCAAATCTGTAATAAAGTCCATTATAATAAACTTAAATATCTTATTTGATTGGTTAGGCGCTTGCATTACGCCAACTACTTTTATTTGTTTTGCTTTTATCTTTTAACAAATATCACAAGTTCTAATATACTTTTTAATATCGTTTCCCATTTTAGGCTAATAATACTTCCGCTAAATAAGCTTTAGTATCTTATTTTAACCAAAATAACCTACAATTAAATCGTCATGACAAATCTTTATGATTTTATTCTAAATGGCAGCGTCGTTTAATACGTACGCTTTTTGCTAATATCTTAGCAACTTATCGTTACTAATATTTTAATTTACATTTCCGGCTTTTTGAAGTCGAGCTCGCTTCTTAACAGCTAAAGCATCCCTTTTTTATAACTTAATAAGCAAGAAAAAAAGTGAATTCAATTCAAGAGTTGCCGTTTCGGCTTTCATAACTTTTGCTATAAAAAACCATAGCATAGCATACTCATGATTATGCTAGCTAGCGTGCAAGTCTTCGCCGGCTTCACGCAAGAGATTATCTAAACTTTCAAATAAATTCTAAAAACTATTAAGCATCATAGGCATATATCATTAATTAGGCGTAGAGGTAGCTTTTATAACCTTAATCAATATGCTTAATGCAATATTGTCGTCAGTAAGTTATGAAATGTAAGTTAATTAGTATGATGTATTATTATTTATTTGCTAGAGGCTTTTTGTTATGCTGTTAGCTATGCTAAGCATGCAAATCAATTTGTTTCTAATTGCATTTCGCAGCTTGTTTTACAAAGTAAGGAGCATGATGTTTACCTTATCTTAGGCCGGCTTATAATCAAGCTTTCGCAACGATCTATTTGCAAGATTGTTTTTTCTTTGTTTATAAATTATTACAAAATTGTATTTAAACAGCTTTAGCACCTATTTGGCTTGTCGCCAACTTAGCACTGTCGTCATTATAAAATAATGAAGGTTATTATAATTTATCAACACTTTAACAGGAGCAAAGTTATTTTTAAAATAGTATTTTTAATGCATAAAGTATTTAACAATTATAAGGAGTTTTTGATTATGAACTTTATAATTCAACTCAGTAGGCTCTAGCTTCTTATTAAAAAATGCAATTAGATACCAAACAACCTTTGCCCCATTTTTCGCCGGCTATTCTTTAAGTTAAAACAAAATCCTTGCAATAACAAAGCCAAAAGCATCTATTTTTAACTTCCTTAATTTACTTAAATCGAAATGCATAAGGAAAGGGGCTATAGTAAACGCATCTTTTAATGCATTAAAAGCTACTTGCTTAATATTATTTTACTAAAAGTTAAAAGCAAATTGCCCCTTCTTTTTGCCACGCATAAGACTTGTTAATAAACAAGTAATCGCTAAAAAGTTTGCGATGAAATGCTAGTAAAAGTTGGCGAAGCTAATAAATACTTGTATGTTTTTTATGTTTTCAAGCTTTAGCTAATCTTTGATAATATCTATTTAGCTCTTTTCCATCGATATTCCGTTTAAAGAGATGACATATCTTAGAAACTTCATACTTTAAGTGCTAAAAGAGCATTTTAACAACTTAACGAAAAGGTTCGCTTTACATAACTTTTCAAAGATTTAACAAATATAATCCTCATATTATAAAGAGTTTAACAAATACATTAAAATATCATTAAAATAAACAACATAAATAACATTCATAAGTCCCGCTAATATATTATTAATATATGCTTAGAATGTTGCTAAAGCGTTTGATAAACCGAATAGCATAACTTGATACTTGTAATGTTTATATCAGGTGCGGAATGCAATCTTCCACTTGTTTTTCCTTTTGATTTTGACTTTGTGATAAGCATTTTGCAGATCCAAATTTATGAAAACTTTAGCATTTCGAAGTTTATTTAGCGTTTCGTTAATTAATAGCAAGGGGTATTGGTCTTTAATAATGATCTTGTTTAAAGTATGGTAATTGACACACAATTAAAGTGTTATAATCATTAGTTAGTGACCGCACGGGTCAGGTGCGTTTTAGCCTTGAGGCTTGGTAGCCTTGCTGTACAAAGAAGCTAAAATGAGGGAATAATATAAGTTACGTAAGGGAATCTATATGTAATAAAGTCTTTGAAGGGAGAAAATTCCAATTTGGAGGATTCCTCGTCAAAAAGAACTTCTTGCTAGAACAAAGGTTTTATATAACATGGGTTATTTGCTTATAATAGATAAAAGCTTTATGCTTAATTTAAATAAAGTATTTTTATATTATATTTAGTAATTTATAACGATTATTAGTTTTGATTAATGATAGCGTCTTTACCTATCAATTAACTTATCTTTGCATTTTTGGGCAACATTAGCTTAATTGTACGTTACACTTTAAGTACCGCACTTATAAGTATTGGCGCATACGTTAAATTAACAATGGGTTTTATAATTGAAATAATTTTTACGTTATTTACCTTAGAGAAATCGGCGCTTGTTAGAGAAATCAACAAGAATCTTAAGTATAAGTTGATTGAAGCTTTTAATGGTAAACGCAACCAACTTTACGGGTTTTTATTTTAATTACAATTATATATTAAGTTTAATGGAGATTGCTTTCGATCTGAAATTAAATAGGTTCTTTGGGTAGTTACGTTGCTTAAAGGAAAGGCCTTGAATTGGATTAAAGGGTTCTTTAAGGATTACTTCATGTGAAGTAATAAGAATAGGGTTATTAACGAATGAAAAGTAGAGGATATTATTATTAAAATCTTTGGCATTTGGAAAGGATTTGTTACAAAAATTAAAGTTAATTTTGGAATTATGAATAAACGTAAAGAAGCGGAATGGGTTATAAAAGCGTTTTGCTAGAAAGGGTTAGCAATTGCTTATACCTGGGACTTCTAATGCTATTTTACTTATATGGAATGGGAAGATAAGGCGCTTAATTACGTATATCGCAAAGGTTTGAAGGACTTTGTTTGTGGGTTTGCACCGGTATGTGATATCACAAAGACAGTAAAAGTAGCAAAAACAAGTGCAATAGTGGTTCAGTATATTCAGGTTGTCTAGCTAAGGGAGTGCGAGAAGGCAGAGGATTTATACCCGTAGCCGTAACCCCCCTGAAACCCCTCCGGCTACCGGCCGGCTCCTGGCGTGGATACATCAAACACTCGGTATGGGTCCTGTGGACCAACATTGTTAAAGACAAATTATTCCGATATAGCGGCATCATGGACACTCTTAAGACACTTATCAAGGCTGCTTGCAAGATTAATAACAATTGGTACAAGTGTAATATGAAAAAAAAAGGAAAGTATAATTCCAATTACAAGAAAATGGGCAAAGGAAGAAATCGTAAAAATCACTTTAAAGGATATGGAAACCTTATGGAATTTAACATTATTTAACAAAAAGAATTATTATTATAATAGCGAAATAAACATATGCAAGATTAAATATGTTTCAATTGTGGAAAGCTAAGCCACTTTGCAAGGAATTGCAAGGGTAAAAAGAAATGTTTTCAAGGATATCCATTAAGTAAACAATTAAACGCCATTATTTAAAGAAGAGAAGGGTATAACCAAAAATATAACGAATTAATAATGCTTAACGTTACTTAAGCATAAGAAGATGTAACAAAAGAAGCTAACGCTTAATTAAATTAATTAGATTAGCTGGGAAAGTTAACTTATGCAGCAAAAGCATTTGATATCGGTGAAAAAGTAATTAAAACTTACAAAAAAAAGGAGTCCAATAATAGCGAAAACTCAAATAAAGTGTTCATCTTAGACGAATCGGAAATGTTGTTAAAGGAATACCTCATGTATACCATATTAGCCAGTGAAAAGTTAATCTAGATAGCGCACCAAAAAGCAAAAGCGGTATTTAAATGGGAACTTGCCAAGGTCAAGAAACAATTACTCGCCTAAGAAGAAGTGAAGGAATCCATCTAATATTGAAAAAAAGTAAAAGATATGTTTACAAAGTATATGATGCGAATTTACGTTATTATAAGTGGATACAATTATAGACGTAGCGAAATTAATGATGTAGTCTGATGAAGCTAACAATATTAGGAGGCATTTATTTAAAATGTAAAATATATGCTGAAGCTTAGGATAAGGCTTAAGATTTATAGGAAAATAAGAAAGGAATATAAAGATAAGATGCGCAAACTTTAAGAAGAAAGAAACGTGATGGAAATTAATTACCCTCAATATGCGGAATTAGCATAGTCATCTTATTGAAATTACTTATATATAATTTATTACTTTAGCAAGATTGATAACAATTATTAGCTGAAACGTAAAGGATTAGTATTCTTTAATAACGATAAACTAATTATCTCCCTTAAGGAATTGCTAATAGCATCTAAACCTTTAAAAAATTAAAAGACCTCGCTAACGATAGGCTACCAATAAGTGTTCACAAAAAGCCTAAGACCTTATATAACAAGGAATTATATATGATAAGAAAAGGATAACAACTCTTCCTAACCATTTATATCAACAAAATAACGCTTAAAGCAATAATAAACTTTAAAGCAACGGGTAATTTCATAAATCATATAATAGCTATATGCTACAAGTTTAAGCTAGTTAAAAAAAAACACCTATATCATCTATTTGCATTAAATGGGGATGCTATCAGGACAAAAAATAAACAAATAACCATTCAAATCAATAAGCTAAATATAAAAACATTACAAAAACATATTAAAGATATCAAATTTAATATCACTAACCTTAGAATTCACAAGTTGGTATTAGATATGCTATAGTTATTGCTTCATAACCTTACTATAAATTAGTGAAAAGAACAAATCATTTTAAATCATTGTTAATGCGAAAGCAATTGCAAAACACTTGATTAGGATACGAACATCTTGAAGCAAAAAGAGTTATGTGCAATTCTTTTAATTAAAAAAAATTTCACCTAAGCCTTCGTGCTAAAGCGAATATCAGCAGCGTATAAGAAATACAAGTTATTATTCCTCGAAGGACCTAAGAATAAGGCCTTTCCAAAGCATCAACTATAGGATTACAAGATACCTTTGGAATTAGGAAAGACGCTTAACTTTAGATTAATATATTAATAATTTGCAGTAAAGTTATAATACCTAAAGGAATATATAAATGAAAACCTAGCGAAAGGTTTTATACGATTATCCACTTCATTCGTTGTTAGCTTAATATTATTTATCCCTAAAAAGGACGGGAAACTCCATTTGTATGTCGATTACTGCATGCTTAACAATATAATTATTAAGAATAAGTACCTATTGCTCTTAATTAACAAGTTGCATAACCAATTACAAAAAGCAACGATATTCATTATCTTAAACATAAGGGGCGCTTACAACTTTATTAGGATAAAGAAAGGTAAGAAATGGAAAATAGCGTTTAAAATACGCTATGATTTGTATGAATATTAAGTTATGCCGTTTGGATTTACGAATGCACTTGCATTGTGCTAACGGATGATTAATGACTAATTATATAAGTATCTTAACGTTTTTGTAATCGCTTATTTGAACGATATACTTATCTACTTCAAAAATGAGAATAAGCATATTCAACACGTGAAGAAGGTATTAGCCAAATTATAAATAGCAAAACTTCTTCTCAAACTAAAAAAATACAAATTTCATCAAGAAAAAATTCACTTTTTAAAATTCATTATGAGAAGATACGGAATCCGCATGAACTTAGCTAAAGTTGAGGCTGTACTTACGTAGCTTAAACTAATAATAATCACGCAAGTACAATCCTTTTTGGGATTCGCTAATTTTTATAGGAAATTTATATATAATTACTTCGCAATAGCTAAGACATTTACGGATTTAATGAAGAAAAACTAGGACTTTAAGTGGACAACGGAGGTGCGGAATGCGTTTTAGATACTTAAGGAATGATTCATGTAAGTTCTAGTTTTGGTCACTTACGATTCAGATTTAAAGATAATCATGGAAATTAATGCATTAGATTTCGCCTTCGGGGCTTGCTTAAGCTAAAAGTATAACGAAAAATTATGATTTATCGCATATTATTTTTGAACGTTTTCGCCTGCAGAATTTAATTACGACGTATACGATAAGGAATTATTAGTTATAATAGCTGCTTGCAAGTAATAGCGATATTATCTCGAAAAAGCAAAACACGTAATTTAAATGTGAATAGATTATAAGAATCTCACATCTTTTATTATAACCAAAATATTAAATAAATAACAAATCAGGTGATTAGAAAAGTTATCTATTTTAAAGCTTAACATTATGTATTAGAAGAGATCAGAAAATGCAAAAGCTAACGCTTTTAGCAAATGATAGGATTATTTGGGTAAACCAATAAAAAGACCTAGAGCTATATTTAAGGTAAGAGCAAATGGATTAAAATATAATCATGAACTTCTCGTAACCTTTGTAATAATAGAAGATAACAAACTTGTAAAATTAATTAAACATGCATATTAAACAAATGAATGCGTTATAAGGATATTATAATCGCTAATAAAAGACTTCGCTTAAGATAAAGTAGGTATCTTCCGTTTTAAAAGACTTGTTTATATTCCTAGTAAGATAAGGCAATACTTTGTTAAAGAATAGCATTTGCTGCTAGCGTACGAATATCAGGAAATATCAAGAATCTTTAAAAGGATCGTCAGGAATTATTATTTCCCAGAAATAAGGAAACATATCGAAAGGGTAATAAGAGAATGCGATTTATATGCAAAAAGCAAATCAAATAAGTACGCACCTTATAAACTTTTACAATTACTTTTGATGTTGCAATAAGCGTGAGAATCGATTGCGTTTGACTTTATTATTAAATTACCGTTGTTTAAAGAACTAATGATGAAGACGATGTTTAACGCTATATAGGTTATAACGGATCGACTTATTAAGTACAAGTACTTTGTATCATATAAGGAAAAAAGTAATGCGCAAGAACTCGCGTACGCCTTTTTTAAGATAGTAGTAAGTTAATACGGGCTATTTAAGGAAATCATATTTGATAAAAATAAGCTTTTTACGTCTAAGTTTTGGATATCATTAATGAATTAAATGGGATTAAATTACAAAATGTTTACGGCATTTTACTTATAAATGGACAGATAAATGGAGAGATTTAATTAGTTCCTCGAACAATATTTGCGCAGCTATGTTAACAGGGAACAAAGCAACTAAATGGAACTTCTCCCATTTGCTTAATTTGCCCTTAATAACGCAAAGAACGAGACTATGGCCGTGTTACCCTTTTTCGCTAATTATGGCTTTGAATTGGAAGCTTATTGATAGCTTAGAAAGGATAACATCAATGCATAACAATTGGTGATATTTGTAAACAAATTAAGGAAGCTATAAAAGCAATTGTTTAAGGATATCGAGTTTTTAAACCTAAGAATTGCGAAATATAATAATTAAAAGCGAAGTATAGGACCTTCGCTAAAAAAGGGGGATAAAGTATACCTATTACGCAAACACATCAAAACGAAATGACCAAGCACTAAATTAGATTTCAAGAAATTAGGATTATATGAAATATTGGAAAAAATAAGGCTAGTTAATTTCAGATTATAGCTACCTAAAGAATTAAAGTTACACCTTATATTTCATATTTTCTTGCTAAAACCCGCGTTGGGAATAACACCACTAGCAACGAATAAAGAAATCCAATTAAAAAACGATTCAAACGTTTATAAGATGAAAAAACTATTTGACATCCGGATTACTAATAAAAGTTAGCAAAAATACCTAATCAAATAAAAAAAATATGAGGCAAAAGAAAACTCATAAGTACTTACAAAAAACTTAAATTGCCTTTGGCTGCTTTAACGGTTTTAGTCAGATAGCTAAAGGAATCTTAAAAACCATTGCCATCAAGTAAATCGAATTACACAAGGTCCGAAGGGTTAAAATCAATCATGGGAGAATTAAGATTAGGAAGCTAAGGGAACTAATCGTTTAAAGCGTCGGGCGCGAGTTCAGAAGGCGAAAAAGGCAACTGCTAAAGACGAAAGCAAAAGAAAAAATAATATACTTATTTTAAAAGTGATCGCTTAAGCAAATAACTTGCAGCGTCGTAGGTCCTCTTTAAACAAATGCATTCGAAACAACGAGCACCTTCCCGCAAGTTCAAAAAACAATTACGGGATTGTAACTAGCAAAAGGAGCAAACTTGTACAACACAACTTATCTTTTTGATACGCATTGCAAGTGCAATGCGTTGTTTCTTCTTCTTATAAGATATAGATAGCATGACAAGCAACAAGTAAGAAGAAACGTTAGTTAAGATAAAGGATTTTATTATTATTAACATTAGTATGGGAATACATTAGCTAGAAAGGAGATAATGTTATAATTATTAATTAGTGATCGCATGGGTTAGATGCGTTTTGGCCTTAAGGCTTGATAGCTTTATTGCATAAAAAAGTTAAGACGAGGGAATAACATGAGTCACGTGAGGGAATCTATATATAATGAAGTCCTTGAAGGGAGAGGATTTCAGTTTGGAGGATTTTTTGTTAAGGAGAACTTCTTGCTAAAACGAAGGTTTTATATAACATAAATTGTTTGCTTATAATAAATAAGAGTTTCGTGCTTAACTTAAATAAAGTATCTTTATACCATATTTAGTAATTTGCAACGGTTATTAGTTTTGATTAGTGATAGCGTTCTTACCTACTAATTAACCTACCTTCGCATTTTCGGGCAACACCAGCCTGACCGTACGTTACATAAAGGCTATTATCTTTCTTTAAAATAAAAAAGATAAAAGCGCTTACAAGACTTTTGCTTTTTCAAATCTAACCTTTAGCTTTCAAAGATTTGAGGTATTTTTAAAAAATCTTTAGCTTTTTTTTGGAAAGGTTATAAATAGGCAAGTATGGTAGCTTCGCGCTTAGCTTTAACTTAATAGCATATTAACGGCCTTCTAATAACAGCAATTTGTTTCCTTTTTCTTTTGAAAAGACCTCTTCTTGCTTTTAATACAGCAAGAAAATAATAAGCAATTCATTATTTTTTAATAAGCGAATCATATGTAAACTAAATATCATAATATATGCGGGAAAGTCTTCTTTTTTAATAAGCTCCGCAAACTCCTCAAGTCTCACTATATTAATATCATTTAAATTTTTTAATCGATAAGAGTATTTTTATTGCTTTGATTTGAAATTAATTTAAGGATTAGTTCCTTTTAGCCAAAGCTATCTTAAAATCAAATTAACTTTTAGCATATCGATAACTCTTAATCAGAATGCATTAACCTTTATTTGTCTAAATGTGTTTGTAATCTTTACTTAAGCAAGCGCCGTATCGTAAATAACACCTTTATTATAAAGGAAAATTTGAAATGTCTTTGGCCCTTTGCTAGTAAGTTGTAAATCACACTCTTTAGCTATTAATTTTAAAATAAAGTTATCTTTTGCTTCGCTATCGATCAAAGTAATAAACGTTTTTTATGCTTTACCTACCAAAACCTTCATTTGAATTTCCAATTTCCGAATTACTAATCTTAATAAAAATGTGGAAGTTATTATAAGTTACGGCTTTCGCTAGCGTTTATCTTTCGAATCTTCAGTACTTGATTTAAGACATTTACTAGCGTAATATCCATATTCCTTACATATGTAGCATTAAATATTAGACTTATTTTATCTTTTAGAATTATCTTTGATAAAGATTTTATTTAGATTATTTTTCTTGAATCGCTTAGGTAAGCGATTGTTTTATCTTTCGCCGGGTTTTTTATAAGGATAATAAGAGGATTTTTCCCTTTTGTTTTCAGGTTCCTAAGGTCTCTTATTACCTTTTTTGCTTATTATATAAGTTTCTTAAAAAGCAATAATGAAAATAATATCTTTTTTAATACGCATTTTATTTATTTGTTTATTCTTAACAATTTTCTAACGATACTTTAAACGAATTTTATTAAAAAAGGTATTACATTAATATTCCGGAATACCAAGATCAAGGTATTTTTTTAATCCTTTTAGGTAATTAATAAATTCAAGGATAAGTTGTTTTGGCTTTTGTTTAGCTTTTTTAAAGGCTTTGGAGTTAATAACTTGCTTTGATATAAAGAGCAATTGAAGATCTTGCAAGAACTTCTTATAATTTGTTTATGTTATGATCTTAAGCTTTTTCGGGATATGCTTTTTAAATCTTTTTCAAGCGTTTGCCAACTTTTTCCAAAGCAATGTTGCAGCTTATTTGATTTTGATTACATTATTAAAAAACCTTTTTATATTGTAATTGAAAATACAATTGCATGCTTATAAGTATTCCATAAGTTCTTATTAATTCTTCCTTTTATATTTCGACGGAATTATATATTTAGCCTTTTCTAAGCGAAGAGCTTGTAATTTAAGGGCTATAAGCTAGCAGTTTTTATTAGCATTCACTTGATTCAATTGGAATTCAATTTTTTAAATTTATAAAAGTGCTACTTTTATTGCAATCTTAAGAAGATAAAAAGAAAAGTCGTTTTTAAATATCTAGCGATGTTTAATAATAAGAAGATTAAGAAAATCGTTTTATTCTTTAAGGATTCGGAATTGCTTTTACATAACAATAAAATCATTATCTGGAATTTCTTTAGCGTTTTCCTAGCTTCTAGCAATATTTATTTGATTGCTGCATCTATTACTAATCGTTAAGAATTTGCCGCTTTAAATTATTATAAATTATTCAAGCTAACGATAAGAGAAAGCAATTAAAATATAATAATTACTAGCACGCTAAAGTAAATAAAACACAATAAAATAATTGAAGACTTGTTGAATACTCGCTGGTAATCTAATTGATATAAAAGCTAATTGCTGAGGAGCGAAAGGTTCTTTTTTCTCCTAAATAAGGCTATTTATACAGGGGGTTACACAAGTTACGCACGGGCCATTACATCTTCCCTCTCGAGCTGCTTTGCTCGTCTCTTTTGTTCGTTCTTGCTGCATGCCAGTCAGTACAGGTACGTAAGAGTAATGAGGTAGTATCTTTATTGTTTTCGAAAGTGTGCACAGAAATTCGCGTACCTTATCTTCTCCGTGGAAGGCTCCATGATGGGCGATTGAATTTGTGATATGATAATCAGATTGTAGGCGGCAGACAGACCCGTTGGCAAAGCAATTCAATTGCACTGTAATGTTATAATCGACGTCGACGGTTAGGAGTAGATACAGTCTTGAGAACTCTAAATATAATTGACGTGGAAACTTAATTGTGAAGTACATCTTAGCCATGAGTCACTAATGGTCTTGCGTAGAGTCACTGAAGTACCGAAGGTTTGGGTCGCTTACACACCAAGCGAGGGGCTGCTTCACTCGGTCCCGAATTTTTGAGGTCATCCACGTTGGTTGCGCGATACATTAGCAGTATCTAAACAATCTTCAGTCTGTGAATAATTCTCGTAGCTTCGGTGCTAGGAAGCTCAATAAGGTATCCAAATGAACGTCAGAGACACTATACGGCTTTGCTGAAACGAAAGTAACACCTCGAGCAAAAGTCAGCAGTCATGATCTAACTTTTCTCACTTCTGACAGTAGCATCCTGACGAAATCAAATTCACACAAACTGCACTGCTTTCTATCCATATCCAGTCTAATGCGAGCCTCTGTACCTTCTATATCAATTTCCTTTGCATGACGATATCTAGTGCCCACCCCATTTAAGCCGAGACTGAGATTGGGAAAGAAATGACCTGCACTCAAGCGGAAGCGTCAAGTAACCTCCTCCCCACCTTCAATTCAAATGCATCTCATCCTTCAAGTGTAATCTTGTATGTAGCAACTTCAAACTGCCCCAACTGCACCTCAAACGTCGCCCCACCTTCAGCTTTCTGCACAGCAATTTCCTCCAAATCATCTTCCAAAATGTTCGTCTTGGATACTTTCTTAACGTCCCATGCACATTCGACAACACCTCTTCCCATTCCACCAAGCGCATCATATATTCTTACTATCACAGTCCTCTGAATTTTCTTCGGTAGCGCATCGGTGGAAACATCCGCATCGTCTTCACCCCGCTTGATCCAATCAAGCACGAGATTTTCATCTCCTGTGAGCCTGATCGGAAACCTTTCTAAATTCCCCCTTCTGCCCTTCTCCTCTCCACTTTCCGCTGCCGACTTGCCAACGAGCTTCAGCGGATTGTTAAAATTGAATGCCGCTATCACAGTCTCATGACCCAGCGCGCCTTTGTGTGGCAAGATCGCCCACTTTATCTTATGGTGGCCCATGTCCGCGTTGCCGTCGGGTGCTTTGGGCGAGCGAAGAAGAGAGAGACGCATCACGTTGCCGACAGTTGCGAAGCCGTATTTGCTCTCGTTGAGAATGGAGACGCCGTAAGCATATTCGGAGAGATCGGCGAATTTGTGGCAGCAGACTTCAAACTTGGCCATGTCCCAGCTGTGCGTGGAATGTCAGCCTAGGCTCCGTTCGCAACTTATAGGTAGAAATGAGTAGACTTACGAAGTGTTGTAATGAGTCGGCCTTTTAATAATCCCATACTGCGTCTCATACGAAGCCTCCATGTTACTAACATTCACCGGAAACTCCACCTTCAGAAACTTCATTGTTTCATGCCACTCCACATCCGCTGTACACTCCACCATCGACGGTTGCTCGTCATCAAGTACAGCACTGAGCGATATCACAGTCTTGATCGAGCTCTTCTCACTGATCCTCGTCTCGGTAATAACACTTGCACGATATCCTTTATCCTCATGAATCGTAGTTTTTGAGTTAGGGAGTTCTTGCCGAGTCTCTAGGTGGTATACTTCCACGTCCCAGGCTTGCCAATACACGGGCTTGTCGTCGAAGATGACGAATTGATTGGCCGGCCCGGAGAGGGTTTCACGATTGGCGCGGCGGTCGAAAAGAGAAGTTAGGACACCATTGGCGATGGTAGCTGTGAGATGGGCGTTCTGGAGTTGGAAGGTGCCGGGTGAGGTTTCTTTCACAGTCACCGCTTTGACACCTCCGGCTGTGGCATTGAAGGAGGAAATGGTTAGTGCATGACCAGAGCCAGAAGAAAGAATGGCTTCCGAGTCAGAGACCTCGATAAGCTCTTTCCGAGGCCATGGTAGGGTGTTCAGGGCAGTGGCTGTTTCGTAGTTCAGAGTTTTCGCGGCGTCGAGCTGCTCGATGCCGAGACTGACGAAGATCTGTTGCAGGAGAATTTGACCTGTTTTGTAGACATTGGTGTAGACCTATATTTGCGTCAGGATAAGTCTCACTCATGTTGTCAAGGAGGGGAAAGGCAGACGCTAACTCACCTTCTCGGAATCCTCGTAACACATCTCAATCGCCGTACCTGGCAAACAATCATGAAATTGACAAAGCATTACCCCATGCCACATCTCATCGAATTCCTTCTTTGGATACTCGTATTCCTTATCTTGAATCGAAGCAATCGTCGCCAACAGTTCCAAATCATGTAACAAGTTCTCTGATTTGCGATTGTGCGACTTGGTGCGCGCTTGTGTCGTGTATACCCCGCGATGAAGCTCGAAGTACAACTCGCCGTACCATGTCACTAGACTGGAAGACTTGACTTCTAGCTTGTCGAAGAATTGATCAACCGTAGACCCGGAGTGTACGCGTGGGATGGAGCCTATGGTGTCGGCCATACCACGCAGACGTCGGAGTCGCTCCATGTGTTGCCAGGTTGGACCGCCGCCGCCGTCGCCTTTGCCGAACTGGTTGCAGAGGAGTTATTAGCAAGACATTCAAAACGGGTTCCAATATGGGGCCATCGGATTACTTACTGCGAGAAGAGCAGTGTTGTCCTGGTCCAGAGACTTGTGGTTGGAAATGCTCTTCGTGATGTTCTCGTAGTTGCCCTCTGCACAGTAAGTCTTCGCTGGGGGCATATGGCAGATTACCTGGCTTCCATCCAACGCCACCCTGTATACGTGCGTCAGCGTCCGATGATTAAATATGGATATGAACGCGGAACAGGACTGCATACCAATTGAACGTCGTATGAGGAAAATCGTTCACACTATTGAAGCAGGGCTTCTGCGTCAAGAACCTCGTCATCCCCGCCAGTCTGCAAATTTGCGGAATCTGGCACGAGAACCCAAATGTATCCGGTAGCCACGACGTCGTCGATCGAGCACCGAACTCTGCTTCGAAGAAACGTTGGCCGTAGAGAAATTGACGGATGAGGGACTCCCCGCAGGGGAGATTCGTGTCGTGCTCGACCCATGAGCCGCCAATGGGGTGGAATTGTCCTGAGGCGACTTTGGCTTTGACACGCTCCCAGCCATAGGGGTATATTTCTTTGAGCCATTTGAACTTTGGGTACCATTAGCTGACTGTTATAATGGGAGATAATGATGGATTGGCCAGCGACGCACCTGCTGAGCTTGCGAACAAGCAAAGTTCAATTCTGGGTACCGATCCATCAGATCGCACTGATTGGACCAGGATCTTACGACCTTCCGCTTCGTTTCATCCCATGGCCAAAGCCAGCACGTATCGATGTGACAATGGCCGATAGCATATACTGTTGGTCTTCTATCAAGCGCCGTCTGATACGCTTTCGCAGAATCAATATCCTCGCCCAGATATTCCTTCGCGATTTTTCGACACTCAAGGATAGATGCATCATCCCCCTCTTTGAACGTATCGATGATCCTGCTGGCAACATTGAGCGCCTCATGCTGCTCCCATGTGTCTTCTGGCAGCTCAGTAGCCGCGTCGTGGATCACAGTGAAGTCAACATGTAGCATTCTAGCCTGGTAATTGACGTTGACGATCTCGGCCTTAGTCAACTGAAAGTACTTGTCATTGTCAGGCGGTTGGATCGAGTCTCCGCCAGCATTGTTCTTGAAAATGGGACGACCAGGCCCGTTGCCAAACATGCCGTTGCATGCCATCTCGAGGTAAAGCACATGGCTTTTGCCATCTTTGAAAGACTCGGGAATGATCCATTCGATACGTTCACCACGTCCCGTCAGTCCTTGAAGCGGTTCACCTGAGGCTGTCCAGATTGTAGCTTCATTGTTACAGTCCCAATGCAGCTCGATGTGCTGGTCTGCTTTGCAGAGATCTTGCGGAACAGTGAGTTCGCACTTGAACCAATGGGTTGTCCAGGATGGACCGAACTTCTCGCCAACTTGGGTTGCTCGGTAATTGTTTGACTCGGATGTCGCCTCGGAGAAGGATGGGCGATCAGTGCCTGGCGCGTCCCATACAGATAATTTCACATGTGGTGAGCCTGCATACTTGCCATAGTCTAGAACGCTGTATCATAGATGGACAAAGTCAGCACTGCACAGCATATACAGATTGATCGAGTCGGTAACGAATGAAAAGAGTCAATACTGAGAGGGGTATGCTACCCCCTTCGCTTTTCTCGGAGTGCGGCAGAGCAAAGCAATGCACTTACGACAATAGATTAACCTTTTCCCATTGGCCCGGTGTGAGAAAGTTCATTAAGCGCTTCTTGTACAGCGAGGTGATTTTCTTGCCAACAGGCGCCACAACCTTGGTTGGGTATGGCTTCGCATTTTCGGTGTCGTGCAACCCGTGATGGTGGGTGCCATGTGAACACATTTTGAGCTCAGACAAGGAGTCGAAACGAGTCGCGCCTCGTATGTGTAGGTGTTTGAGCTTGTGGCTTTCTGTTGGCTTTTGCTATGTTGCTCTTGGTGTCTTTGGCTTGATTGTAAGGTATTGGGCGGGAGTTGGAATTATGGCGAGTTCGGGCCAGCTCTAGAGAGATACAGCGAGCGGTTAATCTGGAGGCCTGCAAGCGAGCGAGGACGACGTTTCCGTAAACAATCAGACAAATCGTAAAGTAAGCTCAACTTCGGGATCATAAACTTCTTATGATTCTTTCGCCAGCAGATCTCAGGACCGATACCGTTGCCGCTTACAAGTCATGCTCAAAAGTGGAATGGAAGGAGCCGCTGTACTGGAATTCGATCGCTTGGCTTCTTGACTCTATTCCTGGGCCTGGGATGAAATTCCCTTCTGGGTGAGTGCTGGAGAAGCAATGCCAGTCGATGTCTTGTGTTAGAATGAGGGGAAATCCGCCGATGTGGGGAGAAGGTTTCAGGGAATTTCGCCTGCATCACCGTGTTTGCCGAAATGTGAGTTCTGCGATGGCTGGTTGGTTCAACTTCATTTAAGGGGGATTCTTGGATCTCGTTCCAATTTGTGACATGTGCAGCGAAGTGGGGGAAAAGAGGCACACCCAGGAGAGCACAAGGTTAAAGAACCTCCTCAGGTGGAGACATCGTGGAGTCAAAATCCAAAAGGACCCATCAAACGAACTCGCTTGTCTGGGCACGGAGCTGCACGAGGTGAGACGGGGTGAATTACCTAGCCTAGAACCATGACATTTAAGGATTGCGCGACCCCCGACACCATGGAATGCCATCTGTCACGAGTGCCATAAGGGCGTCCCGAGCATATGGCACAGCAGTCAATTCCTCTATCAAATCTGTTGGAGTAAGGGGTCCCTTGATAAAAGTATGCGAGATCAAAACAACCTTCGGCGAGCTGGAGTCCCTAGCAAGCTAGCCGCTTAAGCGAGAGAGATCTTGGCGGGAAAAACACAGAAGATTTACATCCTCACTTGACCGTAACTTAGCCAAACTGCGCTTGATGTCTATGGCTTCAATACTTTCTCGTAGGAATGAGACTGTACCATCGAACAGTTCCACAATATCTGCATATTTTCTATGCCAATAGCACAGCAACAGACACTTGGTTGTGACTGAGAATACGTGGTGGCGCTCAGTGCATGCTCGGTTGCGAGTAAGGAGATCGCACCTATCACGGACACCAATCCGACAATTACCTTGGCAGCTAATCCTGCATTGGCACAGTTCCGCTGCATCTTCGGTTGTTTGTATCGCAATATCCGTCGTCCAAGACACTATCTCTGGACACAGGAGGTTCTCCGAAACTCTGTATATCTGATTGGCTGGCAATGGCTGTGCCTCAATATTGGACCCTTGGCGGGAGACCCCGCGGGGAAGCTGGGGGCGAGAAGAGACGAGCAGGAATGCGGGGGGATCGGTGTGAGATATCCCAGGTTCGGGTGAACATGACTCGTCTTGACCGAGGGACCCTGAAATCAGCGGATTTGTTGGTTGTGATAGTTCAAACGTTGAGTGTCTATTGGTGGAAACATCCACGTCGACCTCCACCCTCCAATTGAGTCGTGCATGGTGCTAAATGTTAGGAACTAAGGTGAGTTTGGCACGCTGGGTTAGGGAGGGGACCTGGGGTGGGAATGGGGACTCCAGTTCATGATGGGTTCAGGATGCAACAGGATGGGTCGAGAGCTGAGTTCATGTTCCCAATTTTTGGCGGGGTATAAGCCTGTTTCCGGCCTACCTTACCGTGCAATATTGACATCCGAGATCAATTGCTATCATTTGGAAGACATGGGCAACACATGGCGGCGATTTTCCATGCATGAGTAGGCACAAACTCTACTTGGCAGTTCTTGGACGCGCCAGGATGGTGGGTGGCCAGCGGTTTGTGTGTCGAGTTTCCAACCCAGCCATCCAGATGTACCCTTCCCCTCGGTGGACTTGGCATCTGGGGTGGCTTAATGGCTTGTTGGGCCTTCTTCCGACATTGTTTATATAAATCCCAGAGACTGCCCCCCTCCCACACACACTCTTCATCGTTGTGCTTCCCTCTCACCCAGTCCCTTGTCTCTCCTTCCCCGGCAATCTTGTCGTCCTTCACCCCTCAATCAGACCTTCTGAGGTTCAGCGTCGATAGACAGCGACAATAATGGCCGTCACAGAGGTCGACCCTCGCAGAGCCGAGGCGGACGTGGGTAAACCCGTCCCCTCACACCACGAGCATGCTGCCTATACGCCCAACATGGAGGTAAGAGAAGCGTCCAAAAATTTAGCTGAATAATGAAAAGCGCGCATACTAATCTGGTCATCAGCTCATCGAAGCCGCCGTCGCTGCTAGTGACGAGGAAGCCACCCTTCCCCGCAAGGAGCTTTTCAAGAGATACACACCGGCCGTCATCTTCAGCATGTTGCTCAGTTTGGCGCTAGTCATGGAGGGCATGGATGTTGGTCTGATCAACAACTTCTTCGCGCACCCAGCCTACCTAAGAAAATTCGGATGGCCAGATAAGAATGGAAAGCAGCACATTTCGTCGGCTTGGCAAGGAGGTATCGGAGCCGGAAACAACTGCGGTTCAATTATTGGTCTTCTGATCAACGGTTACTTGCAAGCTCGTTTCGGGTCCCGAAGAGTCTACATGGTATGTATTTTCTCTGCTAATCTATGTCGGTATCGGATTATGGCTAACGTCCTCTGTAGGGAGCTATGGTTCTCATGGGATGTACCATTTTCATCCTCTTCTTCGCTGGTATGCTGTTCAATCCTACCTGAATATTCAATTGCTCACCATCGTAGTCAACATCGAGATGATTCTCGCCGGTAACATCATCTGCGGCATCCCGTGGGGTATTTTCCAAACGCTCACGACGGCATACGCAGCTGAGATCTGTCCCGCTGCCATGCGAGGTTACCTCACTGCCTGGGTCTCTATGTGCTGGGGAGCTGGGAGTTTCCTTGCTACTGGTGTCCTCCGTGGCTCCCTTCAACTCGGAACTGACAATGATGCCGCCTGGCGCGTACCCTACGGTATCCAATGGGTTTGGGTTCCCCCGTTGTTCATCGTCGGTTTCTTCGCCCCAGAAAGTCCATGGTACTTGATCCGCCGTGGTCGTCAAGCCGATGCTGAAAAGGCACTCCGCCGTCTCGCTCGCAAAGACTTCTACACTGAGGAAACCATGGCGCAGACTCTTGCTCTCATGAACCACACCAACGAGATGGAGAAGATCGAATCCGAGAACGCATCTTACAAGGAGTGTTTCACCGGCACCAATGCACGCCGCACAGGGATCGTGTGCATGGCCTGGGTCATTCAAATGCTGAACGGACAATCCATCACTCAATACGCAGCTATCATGCTCCGTTCCGTTGGAATGAGCGCAACCAACGCATTCAACTACAACATGGGTATTCAATCCGTCAACATCCTTGCCACTGGTATCGCGATCTGTCTCATGGGTCGTATCGGTCGTCGCGCTTTCTACTTGTTCGGAACGACTAGTATCGGCGCATGCATGTTGGCAGTCGGAATCGCTGGTTTCGTCGGAACTAAGAGCACTATCCCTTATGTCACAGCAGCATTCTTAATCCTCGTACAATGCGCATTCAAAGTCTCCCTCGGCCCAACCACCTACGTTATCGTCGGTGAGATGTCATCCAGTCGTATCCGCGCGCAGACTATCGTCCTCGGTCGTGCAGTCTACGTGTGCTGCGGTATCATGGTCCAACAGATCAACCCCCGCATGCTGAACAGCAGCGCCAGTGATTGGAACTTGGGAGCCAAGACCGGACTCGTATATTTCTGCTTGTGCTTCGTTTGGGTCGTCTATATCTGGTTCTTCTTGCCAGAGACCAAGAACAGAAGTTTCGCCGATATCGACTATCTCTTCCAGAAGAAGGTCAACGCAAGGAAGTTCACTACCACGCCTGTTGATTGTAAGTTTTCATGCTCATTTCGATCTTCGTGATAATGTCACTGACTTGTAATAGTGTTTGAGTTCACCGCTCCACCAAGCGATGCCAAAGTTATGTACGAAACAGAGCACCTCGAGACTACTGAGAGTGACAATAACAAGAACGTGTCCGAAATTCGACATTAAATCCTCAACCAAATCCAAAACTTGGCACCACAAACCATAAGTTCGTGAAGCTGGTTGGATCGAAGAAAGGGATCTGGCTCGGCGACATTTGGATTCATGTTCGTCTCGCTAAAGAGTCGTGAGCGCTGTCACTGGTCGTGGACTTGTCATGTCAATAGACATAATCATGCATTGATGAATGATTAGGAGCCTTCTCTGAAATTCACAACCTTTAATTCAAACATAATCAATCAATGCCGGTGAACTAAACATTTCATCTTCTATAGATATGACAAGTGGTATGCCAACAACGTGCCTATGTAAAGGACCTCGTCCGGGGACTCGTTTATACAGTGGGCTCGATGCTCCATCATTCTTGCAAGTGATAAGCTCTTGACTCTCTCCGGTGGGTTGAAGCCTCTCTGGCTTTACGCAGTATCCACATTTTATGCACAGATTGTGTCCGCATATTCGAAGATGCCGCCTACATGATAGCGAGCGGACCTGGGTCCCAGAAGGTCTCCGCCATATTCAATTCCGATTATCAGCCTTGCTTGCAAGCCAACTTGCATTATCGTAGATGTCACTTGTGCACGCTTCTAAGCATACACATCAAGAAGCTGCTCGAGGACGTGAATGAGGAGGAACGCTTAGAGTTGGTCATCAGTCAAGCTGGGGTTGACACGGCTGCAGCCTACATATCTATTTTTGGTGAAGCTATCGGAATAAAAGGATGGAGACGCTACCCAGGTGATATTTCAATCGGTCATAGTCAGTGTTTCCCACGTCATCAATTGAGCTCAGCGCTGAATATTCCAGTCGATCGCGTTAAAGTTTCCACCTTGAGCTCTTCCCAAACATGTTCACCCGAAGCACTTGAAAGGGTCAGATCTTGGAACAAGGCTTGCCTAGAACATCATACCATCTGCCAAAGGCCCCGCACCAGCAATGAGCTTCCGTTACGACTACTAGATGTATTGCCGACCATTTCGGACCGATCACAGGTGACAGAAATTATTCAACGGCAACAATATGATGAACTGAGTCTTGAGAACATTTTTCAAGAACGATACCTCGCACCAAGGGTGATACACTTCACCAAAGATCAAGCCTACTGGGGATGTAATCAACTTGTAGCATCTGAGGTTTTGCCTGCTGGTCATCCGAATTCCAGGACCGCGAAGCGTATGCCATTCCAGAACTCTTCTTATTTACTCTCTGAGCAGCGGACTAGGACGAAACACCAGTGGTACGATCTACTACATGAATATTCAAAGACTTCACTCACGTTCGGTAATGACCGTTTGCTGGCTATATCTGCAATTGCGAAGAGATACTGCACCGGAGTGAGCTTCCATCCATCGGAATATCTCGCTGGTATGTAGAAGGCTGATTTGCCGGTTGCGCTCCTCTGGTTTCAAACAGGTGTCAATAATACCGAACAATCGCACAGCAGTGCCTCCCAAAATGAAACGACTGTTGCACCATCCTAGTCATGGGCCTCAATTTTGACTAGAGTCGGATTTTTCAATCAATTGGCAGGCGATGAGCTGATCATCAGGACCGAAATCTTGGAGACTGACATCAATCGTATATCTCGAAATCATTTCGATGGAACCAACTTCTGTCGATTGCGTCTTCGCGGTCCTTTGTGTAAAGTCCGCAGACAAGTAGGCGACGATCAACCAGAGCTTTGTATCTGGAACAACCAAGAGAAAACGGAGACTAGACTGCGCGAATATGATCCCGAGGCAGTCCTTCTGGATAGAAGTGAACATATGCTTGTGACTTGGGATACTAGTCGACAAGCTGTGCTTGCAACTTGAAACACTCTGTAGACACTTCATCTAAGTTCGTGTTACTCCACATCGCGTCAATGACTTATGGTAAATTTGTTCATGTCCGTGGAATTGTACTTCACCGAACCGAGCTTCACGGGACTTTCAAGAGAGCTGGATATTGGCGAATGAAATGTGAAGGCGTCTGTGGGAGTTCTGAACTGCTGAATGCGTTCAATGACATGCTCCGAACCTTGGACGTGGATGACTATCTCGACGATGATTCTGATGGCCAACACACTATCGATATTGATTGAGTGATACATTTATAGGGACTTTATGTTCTGTTCTTCACTAGACTCCTGGAACTTGGAGAGACGAGCACTATGTTCAAGAAGTATATCATCATTTGGACTCAAGAAGTCATTGAAAATGAGCAATGTTCTCGTAAGACTTTCCAATCATACCAAAACCACATCAACCACTAGCTTAGAGTCATAGTCCTCCCCAAAAATCGATCTGTGCAGATAGCAATGGCCGACTAAGCTCCAATGATTTTTCCATTCGTTTCTCAGTACAAACGGAACATCGCTGCCTTGTAATACAAACAGAGAATCCTCTGTCCGAGTCGACTGAGGCACCAGTCCCATCTTCCCGTCACAAGTAACTACAACCTTTCGTCTTCTGCAGGTTCTTTCAAGGACTGTGTATAATTCCCCAAGAACAGCATCCACCAGAAAATGCTGTTTCATGACATTCTCTACATCCATCTTTGAATCCAAGAGGTCCAGTAGGTCAATGAACTTCTGTTCATCTATCTCTGACCTGAGAGGCGGGCCATCGTAGGGACTTTGAGAGTCTTTTGTGAAAGAAGTGGCTCCAGCCCTCATGGTTGCCGCAAATGCAGCGTCAAATTGCCAGTTTGAATGGAAATTAATTCCGGCTCTCCGCGTATGTCTTCTGACCAAACTTTTCCAAGTGTGGAAGGTACTCAAGCCCGAGTCTCTAAGCTGTAGGGGAGGAGAGATTATTCTGAAAGTGTCGACTCGAATACCACGAACGAGAAGCTGCCTGAGATCTGTAGATGGTCGGACATTGTGCTGGGAATTTAGGGCCGCACAGAATCTGGTATTCTCGATTGGATGCAGCACAGTTTGCTTATTCCAGTTTATCACCCACGAGGGCAATTCCGAAGCTATACTATTAAGCGAGGGTGTTCGAGATAATCGAAGCAGCAAATCCGAGCTTGTGGATGATGCCGAGCTGGAATAATCATGATCCATTTCGAAAGGCAATACAGACTCGGGGCTGTCAGCCTCCCACGATTCAACACATTTCAGGAATCTCAGATCTCCATCGATAGCTATTACATTCCTCATGAATGCCGTATAGACCTCGCTGACTTCCTCGTGGTAGTTTGGCTGAAACAAAATTGCGCCTCCCAGGTTCTCAACCAGTCCAATCAACGCGATTAAATTGTCTCGCGGATCCGAAGCTCCAAGCCCTCTCAACTGAAGTGCCATCACCCATGGCGTTGTCTCCGCTCCACCTTGCGGAGTCATATGACGGAGACACTGCTGGGTGCATCTTCTCATATATCCCAGCCTCGAGATCGCTTCATACGCTGGCCGCGAAGACGTAGGCATGAACATATCTAGCATCGAATTCCGGACTGCGAAGTCTAACGTACGAGCTGTGTCATCCCAGTCAAGCAAGACATCTCCACATATAAGCGTCACCAGACGCGGGAAAGCGACTTCTTGCACAACCCAAGCTCGAGTGCACCAAGGCGCCAGAAGGATGGCTTGCAAGGCCACCCAGCCTTCGCTGTCGGGCTCAGGCAGACCAGAGTCTAGCCATCGAGACACTATGGTTTCTAAAGTCTGTTGGTCGTTTTGATCGTAAGGATTCGACAATCTCAATTCCTCGATTTTTCGAAGTGTTGTAAGCCCCGTTTCCGCCGTGACAGTATCACATCCAAGCCGCGCCAGACAACGACTCGTTGAGGTGTATATACGTCCCATAGGTTGTACCTGATCGTTTCGCTCCTCGATATCTTCCTGGTTCACGCATATAGCATCGATCCACATGTGTCTGAGTGACTTCTCTCTCCTCAGGCTTCTCAAAGCATTTAGTAAGTTTTCTCAAACCGGAAAGTTCACCCCGTCGAGAAGCATTGACATTGTGTTTCTGCTATCACCCCAGCAGTAAGACAAAGCCTCATACGAATCGCCCTCTCCTAGGTGTGCGTCAACAAGGCTGCATTATATGATGCTATCCGTGTTGCTCTGATGCGGCTGGATGTGAAGGATCCGTATGCTCGGACTTCCATTCTCATTAGCAGGAAGGAGTGGTGAGTAACGAAACATCTTGAGCTGATCTAGCCCCTGTTAGTTCTTCAAGTACAACTGAACAGCGATCTTGAGGGTGTATTATTGCCTGTATCGTTGACAGACCATCAGATGATTTATGGTACGTATTTTGGCTGACCAATCGAACAGCACAGCCGACGCCACATTACGACTGCGATCACGACAAGAGGAGGGATAAAGAGACGCAGAAGAGTAATCTGAGGGAAGTTGAGGTAAAGACCGTAACGATCGTATAACATTCTTGCAGTCACCGACTACCTAAAATTCACAAAAACATCGATGCCCCTATCCATTTATCCCACCAAGCCCTTCCAAGCCAAGCGTGTCCATATAAAATTTTGTTTCCCATAGCACACGCATTCGAAAAACAAACCCATCCATTAAGCATCATCCATCATATCCATATCAATACACGCATCTCTCCTTGTTCAGATCAAAAAGAGTGAAGAAATACCGAAATGACAAAAAAAGTATCCGAAAAGACCCCAGCGAGCAACAAGTGTAGAAGCTGTCTAGAAACAGCCTGCCAGCCACCAAAGATCCATCTCTTCCAAAGCCAGGACCGAAACCAAAAGCTACCCGTTCAATCTGTATCGTACACCAAGTGATCCAAGCATTCATCGTGCCAGCGGAAGTGAGCAGCTCGTAAAGGGCAGGCAAGATAGCGAAGGGAACAAACCCCATCAAGGGGTTCGAAGACACATCTCCGCTAGTCTCACCACGCCACAACAGACCCATCCTACTCCACTACAGCACCATCTATCATCGTACAAGCAACATCCACCACCCAGCAACGCATCGCATCAAACTCATTCCAAACACGGTGAGGGGAACGGTACTCCAAATTATGGACTACCGAAGAACACATCCTCACCATTCCGGAACAAATCATCCGCATCATGCGCCGCAAATGCATCCTCAAACTTGCCCATCAAGAGATCCGGCTCACGTTCCAGGGCCGACATGTCTCCTGAGTGGTGGCTAGCCGCGGCCGCAAACGCCTCGAGGAACATCTCGTCGTCGTGTTCGGAGATGTTGGCCAGGCTGTTCACGTTCAGAGACATGTGGACGCCATCACCGTTGTGTTGGGAGGCGCTGTCCATGTCGTAGTAGATGCTGGCTGCGGGGCTGGAGGAGGATTCGCAGAGGCCGGGGGGAGAATGGTAGCTGTGTATGCTGTGGATGCTCTTTGCGGGGGAGGCGGGGTGCGACTGGTGGTGTACGCTTTCGGAAATGGAGCCACGATGGGATTGGTGCGAGTGAGTGCTGTAGGCTGAGGGAGAGTGGACGGACTGGATCGCTTGGGGAGAGACGCAGTTGGAGGGTGTAGGAGAGCGAGGCTGCGAATACTCGAAGCTAGCATTGTCCATCATGGATGATTGCTGGGAGTATTGGTTCTGGCTTTGATTCTGGCTCTGGCTCTGTTGCGAGTAGTCGTAGTCTCCGAATGGCTTATCATCCAGGACGTCAAGCTCACTACGAGGAGACTGACCACCGCGACTGTCTGATCCTGAAGTTGAGGACGAGGAAGACATAGCCTTGTTCTTGCTGCGAGTTCTGGAAGATTTCTTGATGCGCTCTTCGTTGTCTGGTCGGTTCTTGCGGGGTCTACCTCGCTTGACGGTCTTCTTTACAACACCTTCGAATGCGCCAATGCACATTCCGCGCTGTCTGTGGCGAGTGAGAGCGTCGTGTCTGGCGAAGCTGTTTCCACATTGGCATGGGTATGGCTTGACACCGCTATGAATCTTGGCATGACGCTTCAGGTCGTGTTGGCGGACGAAACATTTTTGGCAATGAGGACATTGGAATTGTCTGTCTCCAAGATGGGTCTGTACGTGCGATTTGATGTTTTCCTTACGGCCGAATCGCTTGTTACATTCTGGGTAAAGACAAATCCACTTTCCGTCCGATGGGTCAGGTCCTTGAATGAATGTTGCAATGTCGTCGATGGTGATCCCAGTGTCTGTGATTGACTCATCAAGATTGATGCTATCAACAGATTCTGATCTTCTATGAGATGACTGGTGAGACTGGTGAGATGGCGAAGACGACATTGGAAGACCGTGGCTTGAAGGTTCTTGGTAAGACATTTCAGGAGCTTGAAGTTCTGGCTTGTTGACAAATGGATCGAACATGGCTGATTGAGATACTTCTGGAGATGAATTGTGCGAAGACTGGAAGGACATGTTTCTGGAGTGTGGAGAGTATTGCGGACTGTCAAGGGGCTCGTTCTTCATGAATTGCATGTTCATATTGGGCATGTTCATGAAGTCCGCAGTTGGCATGGGAGCCGAATCGAAGCTGTTGCGAGTAGGAAGCGGGCCAGTCTGGGGAGGAGTTGGCATGTATCCCATCTCTGCCTCTTTTCTCATGTCATCAAAAATGCCCCTCGCTCTTTGGTTGCTCCTCGGCTTGATTGTCTCTTCCATGGATGTGTCGTAGGTATCGAGAAATCTCTGGTTCATCTGTTCCTGCTTTATCATACGATCATGTGGAGTATCCACTGGTGTTGGGGGAAAGTAATCTGTGAATGTTAGCGGGAATTCTCAAGAACTAATAGATGAACATACGCGAAACATTCTGATTCGGAGGTGTAGTTGGGCGGCATGGCGATTGTAGAGCGAGATGCTCGAACTGTGCAACTCGATCCATTATGCCACCACTGATCCTCCTGCCTGCTGAACTCCTCCTGCTGTGACTCTGACTGTTCGTGCCTTGGCTGCTGGTCTCGAATCCAGCCGAGAAATCCAGGTAGGCGGACGGAGTAAGGACAGTCTCGGTCTGGTATAGATTGAAGTCTTGGTTCCCATTGTAGTTGCTATTGTTGGGTTCGACGCTGATTATCGTATTGATAGGTCCGGGAAATTGGAACTCAGACTGTGAGAGTCTGTTTCCGTACTGGTTCGTACATCCGGCATCAAAAGATTGTCTCTGAGGGGTGACGGCGGGTGAATTAACATAATTCTCGTCATTGTCGAATCGCGCAAATTGCTGTTGGCCCGGGCGTGCCAGTCTTTGCTGCTGCGTCTCTCGCAAAATATGCTGTGGTTGTGTCGTTTGATATCCTGGGTTAGTATTACTTACCATGTATTCCTGCGGTGGTGTTCGTCGTCGTCGTTGATCCAAGCTCATCCCCCGGCGATGGGAGTTGTGTCTCTGGATATTGGGCAGGTTGGCGGCCTTCACTGGCTCGAATGCATTTGGTGTCGATTGTTGGCGTCGGTGTTGTCGTTGTCGATTGTGAAGGTTGTTGGTAGGATTGGACAGCATTTTGAATGCTTGAAGAGTCCGGAAAGTTGTCGATTGAAAGTAATGCAATTAAGCACACCTGGGTTCCGAAACTGGGCAGAGTCAGCGTAGATCTTGTAAGTGTTGGTAAGGTTTGTCTGCGCATCTCGTGGAGCTCTGGATAGATGATGCAGCGTTCGCAGATAAAGTCAACAAGACCACATTCTGCAAACGAATGCATCGCCCATCCAAAGTCCGTTGTTCAAGATCTACAATTGAAATGTTCCATAGACGAAATGCGCATTCAGGACATTCTCACCTCACGCAGCGCAAGCCGTTAGGCCGGGCAAATTGAGATCGTAAGGCTGCTCAGTAGTTGTTGACTCTCAGAGTCTTCTTGGATAGAGTTGGGACCTTCCTCAGGCCTTTAGTGGAGGACGAAAAAGGGTATCGGGTTTTCGTGTACTCGCGACCAGAGGAAGTTGTAGTTTGAGAGATAGAGTGTAGTGTAGTGTAGTGTTTGTGGTAGAGTTGTGAAGTTGAAGTTGTAGATAGATGTATGTGGATGTGGGTTTTGAAGATTTGATTGAGGGATCTGGATCTGTATCTGGCTTGTGATCCAGATGATATCTTTCGGCGTGAGACGTGAAGTCAACATTCGCTCGGACCATCTGGCGCTCCGTGTTGTTGCCCACAGCAACGCCCCCAAGCTCAACCCATCGGCATCTCTTAGGGCCGATCTCTCTGTCCAATCGGTTGAGTGCAGCAGAGAATGGGCGGCCCGGACTGGCAAATCATTTCAGGCGGGTTTCCCTATCAACGAACGCGGAAAGCATCCACACCAAAAAACAAGACTGACCAGATCAGTACTGTACAGGGCGGTCCGCATCACTTGTTCATGTTCCCCTGTGGACGGACGGACTGACCACGAATAACAGCCAAAGCAGAGTCACATCATCCCACTTCACGCCTGCACCTGCACACACAAATCATACTTCCAGGCATTGGACAATCAGCGCTTAGCATTCCTGTCTTCAACCCTATCAGCAAATACAGCCTGCCCGCATCGCCTTATTTCAAACAAACCTCACCATGGCTTCCACGGGAACCATGAGAGGAACTCCCAGTCGAGGCGGCAACCGAGGGACTGTTCCAGCGTTTCCAAACAGCCCTGCCTCAAACATCCCTCGTCCTACTTTGGAAACCCATTCTACCCAGAGTGAAGCTGGAGGATCGACCATGAGTGTTAGCAGACAGAAGCAGACCAAGAAAGATGAGGTGCGTGGACTGATAGGAGCGGAAGAGCAGGATGCGGGCAAGACACATTACTGATAATGTCTTCCAGGCAATCCGAAGGAAAATCGAGACGGACCTCAGCAAGAAAAAGCATACTACAAGTCGAGCAAGACAAACACGAAAGGCTCCCCCAGGAACTGTCCTTGCCCTGCGACCCAGTCAAGCACTACAGATCAAGCCAAATACCACTGTTGCAGAAGCTGCACAATTGATGGCAGCAAAGAGGGAGGATTGCGTACTGGTCACCGACGATGATGATCGAATTGCTGGAATCTTCACGGCGAAGGATCTTGCTTTCAGAGTGGTTGGAGCCGGGGTAAAGGCCAGCAATGTCACAATTGCAGAGATCATGACCAAGAACCCCCTTTGTGCCAGAACAGACACAAGCGCAACCGATGCATTGGATCTCATGGTTCGAAAGGGTTTCCGTCATCTGCCTGTTATGGACGAGAACCAAGATATTTCCGGTATTTTGGATATCACAAAGTGCTTCTACGATGCTATGGAAAAATTGGAGCGGGCATACAGTTCTTCGAGAAAACTGTACGATGCATTGGAAGGTGTGCAATCGGAGCTTGGATCAAGTCAACCCCAGCAAATCATCCAATATGTCGAAGCTCTACGGTCCAAAATGTCAGGGCCCACTCTTGAGTCCGTTCTCGATGGCAAACCACCTACCACCGTCTCCGTCAGAACATCGGTGAAGGATGCAGCTGCATTAATGAAGGAGAATCATACAACGGCTGTACTTGTCCAGGACCAAGGATCAATTACTGGAATTTTCACCAGCAAAGATGTTGTGCTGCGTGTCATTGCGCCAGGGTTGGACCCTGCTACATGCAGTGTTGTTCGTGTTATGACCCCACACCCAGATTTTGCTCCTATGGATATGAGTATCCAAGCTGCCCTGAGAAAGATGCACGGTAAGCCAACTCTGCTCACCATTTTCTTTTGTCTTTTCACTGATTTTGTTTTCAAGATGGCCACTACCTGAATCTCCCGGTTATGAATGATGCTGGCGAAATCGTCGGAATGGTCGACGTTCTCAAGCTGACCTATGCTACCCTGGAGCAAATCAACACCATGTCTACTGGAGATAGTGAAGGTCCAGCATGGAACAAGTTCTGGCTCTCGCTTGAGAATGAGACGGAATCGATCATGTCTGGAGAGGGAAGCCAGCATCAGAGTCATCAACATACCCATGGAGCTAGATCCTTGATGTCGCCGGATCTTTCTAGGGGTCATGAACGCAATGTGGACGCCAGTGTCGCTCCTGGAGATTCAGCTTCGCACACTGGAGCCGAGTCACCGCCACATTCAGTTGTGACGCCAGGCGAGACGCATCTCGAGGATGTTCCATTCCCGTTCAAGTTCAAGGCTCCTAGCGGCCGTGTCCACAGACTCCAAGTCATCGCTACCAATGGCCTAGCTGAGCTCATCGAAGCAGTCATCTCCAAGCTCGGCTCGGAAATCGAAGCTGTCGGAGGCGTCGCAACCTTTGAGAACGGCAAACTCGGTGCTTCTGGATTCGCTCTTAGCTATCTGGACGATGACGGAGATACCGTGTCAATTACCACAGACCATGATCTGTTCGAAGCCATTCTCATCGCCCGTCAAGGCCACCGCGACAAGGTTGATCTCTTCGTCCACGACCCAGAAAAAGCTCCTATCAGTGCGACTCTAGATCCTCACCCTGTCATTCCTAATGAGCCAACACCGCCTCAATCTACCATCCGTGAGCGTAGAAAGGTCATTTCGGATGAAGAGGAGAGCGAGGACGAGCAGCCTGTTAGACGGAGGAAGAATGCTCCTCAGCAGCCAATGCAGGAGCAGGTTATTGCTGGTGTGCCGAATGAGTTGTTGTTGCCTGGAGCGATTGTCACTCTTGCGGTTGTGATTGTTGGTGTTTTCACGCTGACCAGGTTGACCAGTCGTTAAGGCGAGTCGTTGAGACGAGCCTGGTTAGAAGGAATCGCGGATTGTTAATTTGAGACTGGAGCGGAACAGGGGAGAAGAACTGTGGTAGATTGCATGCATGGAAGCGGTGAACTGATTGCTTGTTTGGTTTTGTATATTTATGTCTCTATATCCGGGGTGCTAGCGTCGAGGTGTTGTAATGAGACTGACAGAGAGGTTTTTGATTCCCCGATTTGACTGCCAAGGATGTAATATTGACCACTGCAGTCATTCTGCTATTGGCATTGAAGAAGCACCGAGACCTGCACGTCTTAACTCAAAGTATTTCTATTTTTAAACTCTCCGCCAGACACGGACTGATACTGCCGCTGTATATCTTGAATGATAAGGGGTTCGAAAGATATCGATACTTGCGAAGAACCGTTTCAGCTCCAAAGATATGCACATCCCTTTTCAAGGACTAAAAAAATCAATGCTTCAGTTGTGAAATCAGATGTTTCCTGGACAAGGTTGTGTTTGAGAGTCTGGCAGCTAGCATCTCCTAAATAGGTTTAGCGCGGGTGAAGCTTGTCGAACGGGAATATCATCAACTTCGAAAAAGTTGCTAGGAAACAGACTACAATGCACTCCCCAACCATGATCCTCCGAAACGTCGCTATACGGCACGGTACACCTCCCAATCCATTCCTAAACCTGCGCCTAGCTAATTGATCATCTGCAGGCCGAAAGGCTCTCTCCTCTCCCCTCCGAAAATGCTGCCTCCGAACCCTCACCACCGAAGCCCTCCAACACGAAACCGCCGCCATAGAGCACAGCATCAGCAACCACAGTAAAGAAACGCACTCCATCGAAGCCAACATCAACCAACTCCACCTCACCAAATCCTTCGTCTCCCCCTCCATCCCCGGCAGCAGCAAACGCTCCAACCGCCAAGTCGCCCGCGATCACAAACTGCAACGACACATCAAGAAAACCACATCGCGCATCGGCGCCCTCGTCGAGCCGCACTACGAACCCCACGAGGTCCTCACCAACCCGCCGAAACCTGAAGATGTGACGTTGGAGCTGTTGATGGCTAGTCAGGCGCATCTGGGCCATGCTACCAGTCTCTGGAATCCTATGAATCAGAGATATATTTTTGGGATTAGGCAGGGCGTGCATATCATCTCGCTCGAGACTACAGCCGCGCATCTCAGGCGTGCCGCGAAAGTAGTAGAAGGTGTCGCCTACCATGGCGGTTTAATCCTCTTCGTCGGCACACGACCCGGACAAGGGCCCTCCGTCGTCAACGCCGCGAAGATGGCGAAGGGGTGCCATCTCTTCGAGAAGTGGATACCGGGGTCCATCACGAACGGCGATCAGATTCTTGCGAAGTGCGGCATTAGAGCGGTGGATGTGCTTGATGAGCCACTCGAGGGGTTCGATGATAGGATTGCGGAGTGGAAGGCGCTGAAGCCGGATTTGGTGGTGTGTTTGAATCCGTTGGAGAATTACATTCTGTTGCATGAGTGTGGACTGAATAATATTCCGACGATTGGGGTTATTGATACGGATGCGGATCCGACTTGGGTTACGTATCCCATTCCGGCAAATGATGATAGGTTTGTTTACTCCTTTCTGCCCTCAGTCCCCTCTCAAACCAGTCATTAGTGTATCTTGCTAATCATTCTATCTATCTAGTTTACGTTGCATGCAAGTCGTCGCCGGAGTCCTCGGTCGTGCAGGTGAAGAAGGCCAGAGGAAACGTCTGGAGGCAGCGAGGTCAGGAGAAATTACTTGGCAGCCTCCGCCTGGACTTGGTCGGCCGTTTACAGAGGAGGATGAGAAGAAGAAGGAAGCTAGGGTTGCTGAAGCGGAGGCTATGAATCGTAAGGCGGCGGAGAGTGTGGACGAGAGGTTACATGAGTTGTAAGATACTGAGGTACGGGGTAGAAGACAGAGGTCAGGTGGACTTGTATAGATAGGTATGTATGGTATGTACAAAGAATGCATAGCATGGAAGGTATTCTGGTTACACACAGCCACCTCTTACACAGCTGGGCGATTTCTACATTTGGTATGCCTTGTTTTTCGTCTTCAGGTCCTTTATCTGCTCCTCTGTAGCAGCTCATCTCCCTCTGCCTTCTTTCCTCTCGCACAGAGTTGCCCAAGCATACCCAAACAAAATCTACACCGACATATCCAACCCAGCATCCCAACAGTACCATCGCATTTCCCTCCCCGTGGTCACACAACATAACTTGATCTCATCTTAGATCTAGGTACCACGACATCCCCAACGCCACGAAGCAGCCATCTCGTCACTTTCCCGCGCAGGTCCGTCCCACCAGTAGGTCATTCCCATCTTGTTTTGCCTCACTCAGACCGTTAAGTTGAGCATCCGCCATCACAATGCTATCTTATTCTTCCTTGCAAAGGAAAGATGCATAATGCACTTACTTTCGGTCTGCTTTGGCACCGTCGACAACGGGAGATTGCAGAGGAACTTTTTAGCTTGAAGAGAGGAAGAGGCGATGACAGGGGTGGTGTTGTACGGAGTGGTCGAATGACCAAGGTTGGTTGTCGCTTCCTGCTTCGAGTGACAGGATAAGCGAAGCCAGCAGGAGAAGAGGAACAGTGAGGAATAAGAGAAATTGCTTCAGGAGCCTTTCGCCACCCTGATTGAAGGGGATGAAGAAGCTGTTTTTGTTGTTTTGTTGTACGCTCATTTCGCTTGAGAGGTTTATAAGCCCTTCTTACTCACCGAAGTCGCTCCTCGAGTCCATCGTCTTCACCCTTCAGCACTCTCATTCCCTCACATCCTTTTCACTCTGAAAACTCTCTTCACCTCAACTGAATCGAGCTGTTACCATGAAGCGCTTCATCCATCTTCCGCTCCCTACCATCCTCATTCTCACGCACACTCTCCTGACGCTCGCTCGCCTCCCGGCAAACTGGGGCACATTGATCAACCCTACTACCACCCTCAACGCCGCTAGGATGCGCGATGGATCCCCATCTACATTCGTTAGTGGCGGACCAGATACACCGCATCTGGCGGATATCATTGGGACGTGCAAGAATGAACAGGGTGGCATCGTGGCCAAGGCAGCTTGTCAACAGTCGGTGCTGGAGACGGGAGTCTGTATGGGTCTGAGTGTTGTGGGTTCTCTCTCATCATCCCATCATCTCTCCTCTCTGGTCCTCATGTGTCTCTTAGCTATCCTACAGGTCACCCACCTACTGGGCCGGAGCGTTCGGTCCAAATGGTAACAACAAACGTGCCATCGAAGCTACGGACGACTTCCTGTCACGCCTCCCCGACCATCTCGAAGTAAGCAACATCAAGCTCAACGGCGCAGTGCTGCCTCCCGATCCGTCTAGCCCATCTCTCCATCGAAGGAAATCTGTCCCGAAGGAATACAGTGTTTACTACAATGGCTCTCTTCCCCTGACATTCATGGTCCATCACAAATCACTCTCTGTCAACGAGAACGACAATGACGGCCACAGCGTTCCTCTCTTCGCAGCAACGGATGGTGCCCAAATGTGGCTCACACATATCAGACCCATCCCTCAACCCGCCTCAGGATATCTCAAAGCTCGAAGCGGGTACAATGGATACAACCACGTCGGTGCAGGCGGTATCAGACTGCTCGGTCATTCAGATCCTATTGCTACATGGGACGATACGCTAGGATGGTTGAATGGCCACACTGAAGCTGGAGGGTTGAGACCATATGACTATTTGCTTGCGATGGCGAATCTGGGCACGTTTCTGGGCCACAGTCTGAGAAATAATGTACATGATACGGCGGGCAATGCGTGGGGTTATAATGGGCAGTTTGGGATTCAGGGAGAGTATCATGTAAGTCTCTTTCTTTCAATTCTTTCCTTGAAACCTACAGGACGACGGATTGCTCTGACTGATACAAATAAGTAGGGCTTCTCACCCGACTGGGAGCCGGATTTCAATTGGTGCTTTGGCGCTTATCCGACGAATTGCTGAATCGCTTTCCGCTGGTTCTGTATCCTTCATTGCCAATTGGGAGTAACGCGCGTGGGTCGATGACAGGACTTGTCTGGTACAAAGTCCCCGATTACCTTCCCGGAAGCTGGCTTCTGGTGTTTGATGTGCCATGAGCTTTTGTTGATTGTTACTCTTTGCTTTTCCTACATTGTCACTTTAGCCTCACTAACGAACTTCAACGAAATGTCGACTCACTCTCCTCCGTACTCCAACCATCTCCTTCTTGCCACATTCACATCCTGTACCATTCAGCCAACCCGATATCTCCGTCTTAAATCAGTAACAAAACAGCGTCTTGCTTACCTCTCCCATCATCTATCTCCTCAGTCCGCTCTTCTTACTCGACTGCACTCCCCATGCGGCGATGCGGGGTGATGACAAAGACCAAAGGAGCCGCGTCGAACACGCCAATCATGGGCACTAGCGTGCTTACTGAGGATGCTATGCGCATGCAGGTACAAGCATGAAGTTGCCCTTTCTGGGGCTGGTGTGGTGGTGCTTGCTGGTTGGTGGTTAGTGGTTACAGCCGTTGCTTCGATTGATTTTGAGTGAGGTTTGGCATAGGGACTTTGAGTACCTAAGCCAAAGCCTCGAGGATGATAAGCATAAAAGAAGCTTACTTTTCCGGGAAGTTTTGTCTTTCTTGTCTTTCTATTCAACTTCGCGCTGTCGACCCGGAGTATCTTGATATCCGACTTCCTCTTCTGAAGCTTTCACTTTTTCTACTCCCTCAAACGGTCTGAAAAGTTTGAGAACAAGTGACACTGAAGCCCCACAATCCGATCTCGACAATGACAGCTGCCAATAAAGCAGTTTGGGTTCCATCTAAGGGTGCAGAGCCTATCGTTCAGGAAGCTGAGGTTCCGAAGCCTGGCCAGGGAGAGGTTGTGATTGAGGTTTGTTGGGATTCGAATCCTTTTGCCTGAGTCTTGGCCATCCAACCCAAGATTTTCCATTTCGTGGGACGTGGCTGATGATTCCTCTTGGGATAGAACAAAGCCTTCCCGTTGCATCCGGGAGATTGGAAGGTTCTGAAGGGAATCATACCGATTGACTTGAATTATCCGACTGTTATTGGAAGTATGTCTACCCAACTCCCCTTGTTAACACTTCCGTACTCCACTTTTTGTAAGCTTGGACGTATTGGTTGTCGAGCAAAGCTGGAATTTTAACTTGAGTTTGGCTATGCTAATACGATGCGAGAATTTGACAGACTACGCGGCTGGTATAATCCATTCAGTTGGCGCAGCTGTCACACGCTTCAAGCCCGGTGATCGCGTGTTAAGCGTCACTTGCTTCTCGCTGATGAATGATCATCGGTATGGAGCGTATCAGCGTTTCGTGCTGAGTAATGAGGGGATGACTTCGCATGTAAGCTCAATGCCGTTTTTCTTTTAACATCGTTATGAATCTGAAATCCTCTCATGATACATTCTACCAGTTCGAGTCACTTATGACTATGAATTTGCTAGATTCCGGACTCTCTTCCCTTCCCGGAAGCAGCTAGTGTGGCGCAGATATATGCTTCCATGTCAGCGATGGTTCTTCATGTTGGTCTTGATACACCCTCGGCGTCGCCGAATCCTGGGAATAAGGATAAAAAGATCTTGATTTGGGGAGGGGGGTCGAGTTTCGGGTTTTTTGCTGTACAAATAGCAGTCCAGGTAGGTCCCAACCGACAGTATTCCAGTAACCCTGAACAAGAATGATATAATATCTACCATCAATACTGTACTCAATATTCCCCTGAACTCCACTAGGAGATAGTACAGTCATGGAAGTAAATATTCTGGACTGCTAACAAACTTTCCCAAATAGGCAGGCTACACAGTCCACACCACCGCTTCCTCCACATCAGAATCCACCCTGCTCTCAATTGGAGCTTCAGCCGTCCATCCTTATAAATCCCCAACCCTCCTCTCCGACCTCCTCGCCCACGGTCCCTACCATGCCATTTTCGCCGCCTCTGACGATGCCCCCTCCCAACTCCTCATCGCCCAACTCCTCGCCTCCCAAGGCGGCGGCTCATTCATCTCCACCATGGGCCCGCGTCCCCAGCCCAATGGTGTCTCCTGGCCCAAGAACGTCACTGTGGAGTTCGTGCAGTACATGGATGATTATCTCAAGCCGGAGAATGAGGAGTTTAAGGAGTGGGTGTTTGGTGAGTATATTGAGCAGGGACTTAGGGAGGGGATGGTGAAGTTGGGAGAGGTGGAGGTTGTGGGTGGATTGGGGAGTGTGAAGGGGGCACTGGAGAGGTTGGAGGGTGGTGGGGTGAGGGGTGTGAAGTTGGTTGTTGGTGTTGATTAGGCTTTGGGGCGCGAATTAGAAGCTGTGCGGGAGTTCTTGGACAGACATCCCGGAGTATTTCTCAACTGATGGGCTATATTAATGCCATTGAAGCACGTTGATAGTTTACATGCAAGCGAGTATAATGTTCGGAAGTCGTGGATATTGGCGTCGGTTAAACGATAGTTAATAATTGTACAATTCCACGGCATTGGCTCTAAAGGAACCTTATATCAATTGAGGAATTACCGTCGTTCACTTTTTGTGATATGTCTTCGGAAGTGGAATGAGTAGGGATTCACCTATCCCAGTGTTTAGTAGAGCGATGTCTGCAAGACACTCGATCAATTATGCCATCTTGCGATCCACGAGGGGGCCAAGAAAATTAGCGAAGGCTAGACAGCATCCAAAATTATTCCCACCCATCTCCCCCTGAGCAGGTCCACAAAGCAAAACTCGCGTGAAGTGGTAGTTTCAAGGTCGCCCGTAACAATGTGTCAGATAATCCATGTGACCAATGTCAATCGTTAGGATTTCAGAGAAGCTAAAGGATTTATTCTTGCTGACAAAAGCAAATCGCCGTTTCCGAACGGCGGTCGCAACCCATGTAAATATGTGCAGCCGCAAGCCACCGCGCTAAACACTTCAGCTGCCACAATGTGACTTCAGCTGAACATTTTCTGCGCGATTTCTTCCGAAATTTGGATACTCCCATCAACAAGCTGTGCAATAAATACCTCTCTGTATTCAACTTCGTCGATGACCACACAATTACGTCCCACTGCGGGCTTCCCATACAGTCCCCTCCCTCCAGGAACAATCCGTCTGGTCCGCCTCTACGCCGGTACTTATCTCATGTGCGACCTCATCATCGCTCATCTCGATAGCCTCCCACCCTACGAAGCACTGAGCTATTGCTGGGGTGATTCCAAAGACAGGTTTCCCATCACTTGCAACGGTGTTCGCGGGTTAGCAGTAACGGAAAATTTGCATTCTGCTCTCAAACGGCTCCAGCTCCCAAATCAGCCGCGTCTCATCTGGGCAGACGCCATATGCATCAATCAGGAAGATATTGACGAGCGTGGCTCGCAGGTTCGGTTGATGAAGGACATCTACAGAAGGGCTTCTTCTGTTGTCATTTGGCTTGGCGAGGCTATCGAGGTGGATGGCAAGGATCTCTGGCCTATCCCGTCGCTTTTGGAGGCTGCTCAGAAGAATCTCAAACGTACTGAACTGCCGATTCGTCATGGTACAAAAGATTGGGTTAGATATGTCCTTCGGCCAGATTACACGACGAGTGGAGATCTGGATAACAAGAGGTGGAACAGAACGATCAAGAGCTTAATTCTACTCTTGCACAGGCCGTGGTTCTTGCGAACTTGGATCGTCCAGGAAGTTGCTTTAGCGTCTCATGCCCTGGTTATGTGTGGATGTCACATCGCGAATTGGGATGATTTTTATCGTTCAGTCAGCTATGCTATCGATCTGGACTATTTTTCTTCTACGCAGCCTGAGATGTACAGCTCTCTACAGAACATCGAGCATGTACGCCGGGATCTGGCTCAAAATCACTATTCTCGCCCGTTAGATCTACTCGCCTCTTTCAGGATCTTCCTCGCGACCGACGCACGAGATAAAGTCTTCGGTCTGTACAGCCTTTTCAGTTCTTCTGACCTGGCCATCCTGAAACTTCAGCCAGATTACACGATAGATGTCTTCCAAGTCTACACCCAAACAGCACTTGACTGTATCGCCACAGAGAATAATCTCGATGTGCTCTCGTTCGGCGGACAGGACTGTCGCCCGGAGCACAGCCAGCTGCCTACCTGGGTTCCGGATTGGTCAATCAAAGATCGCAGCATTCCACTGTCCCCTCGATTTCTCTCAACCCTATCCTTTGGAGCACATCAATGGCCATGCACATGGCAGTCCGTAACCGGTCAAAGCTGTCCAATCGTAGAACAAACCTCAGATCCAAAAGTGCTCAGGTTGTCTGGCTACATTTTCGACGAAATCACTGAAGTTGGTGGCATGCTTGAGAAGCAGTATTTCGACACCCAACCCGGCCAATCTAGCTTACAAATCAGCAGCATGCTCCAAACAGGCACCGAGACCCTCGCAAAATGGGAAGACCTATGTGGCATCACGACAAACACACCATACCGTACGCGCGAGGCCGCATGGGACGTATACTGGAAAACCCTCCATGGAGGATTCTATCCCTACGGTGACGAAGCAAGCACCAAAACCGCGTTTGAAAATTGGTATCAGACCTTCCGCAACTTTCGCTCATTCACAGACTACACATCTAGCAGGCTAGACGAGATAAGTGAAAGCGAGGCAAGTACGGTGGCCAAGGTCGCTGCAGGTGCAGGCTGGCTTGCGAAAGTGATGTACAAGAGCATGCACATGGGAGTGAAGATGGCATTGAGCGCGAACAAACTTCCGCCTTCGAAGATCTTGGCGTTTCATAGGACGCTGTTTAAGACGAAGGCAGGTTATGTGGGGATCACGTCGCGGCATGCCAAGTCTGGGGACTCTGTTGCTTTTTTTCAGGGTGGGAAGTTGCCGATGATAGTTTGTGAAGCAGAGAGCGACGGGCAGTGGAGAATTGTTGGTGATGCGTACATTCATGGTGTTATGGGTGGTGATAAATTTGAGAGCGCGAAGTGTGGGATGATGAGCATCTGTTGATATTACTGAACGGGGCTCGCCCTAATCGAACCCGTGAGTCGTACTCACGGAGCACAGGTACGGGAAACTGAACATTACAAGCACCAGATGACTTGAACCTCCCGTGAAAGCCCTATAGGGTGTCTATTTGCTCTTTGTTGATTTTCACGTCACGCTCGCTTAGTTCGGACGTCATGGTCAATGACCCTTGCCCTAATAGGCTCTCAAGTGTCGCAGGTTTCGGGCCATAAACAACTACCTAATTTGTAAAAATAATAGATCTTGCTTCTAGTTCCTCAAAACCTTGGGATGCTACTATTATCACAGCAAAAAATTCGTCTTGCAGCTCTCGCAAATCACGTGCTACGTACAGCTTCTTAGAGCTGGATTGCATGTGGGTTCAAAAGCCCAACTTCATCCATGTTCAGTAATTGCAACAATACACGAAGCGAGAACTCGACTGTCATAAAGTATCGTTAAGATGCTAGCTTGTATTTCTGAAATCCCAGGTATCAACCCGAGTGCTACTCGGCCGTGGGCCAGGCTTTCAATCTTCGGAGACCTGGCTCAGTTACTGCCCACGACTCGTAAGTATTCGAATGTACATCCGATGTGCAACTGAGCGCTTGAGGTCTATATGACGCTATTTCAGTATTCTAGTAAGGCTGCACAACTCAGTGGTGCAGTATGAAGTGTGTCGTCCGTGAAGTCGCAGGGCCAAGTGCCCAGAGAGTTCGGCTGGGCGGATCCTCGGAAGCAAAGCTTGAGTGCCAACCACCATACTAGGCTGGCAAGGGCTTGAGGATGGGTCACATTTGGCTTACATATGCTTACAATCAATTTAGCCGTACTTCTAAAGCTTTTCGCTTGAGGTGTCGAGAAACACAGATTTCTGTTTTGCACACTCGAAAGATGTTTGCTTGCTTGATCGTATGTTGCCAAGTCCCATCCGACAATCCATTCTGGCTCAAAGTGTGTTGTGGTCGTAATACATACTTGTTTCGTGAACTGCCCTTTCATTAAATTGAATGTTGCTTTCAATGACCAAATTCAGGTAAGAAACAATCTTAATTCTGTCAAGCAATGGGAGATCTGCGTTTTGTAATTCGACTATCTTCAACGATATACACCTGTGACCATCAGAACGATATCACCTGGAACAATTCTAGAACTTCGCTCCTAGCAAAGCAACCTCAGCACATAATATGGCGTGTTCATAGAATCACTGACAGTGATGTTATGTCGGAGGGGGGTCTCTCTACCATCTTGGCATGCAGATATTATACCGATATTGGACAACGAATCAGACCTAGTTAGTGTCAAGCTACATGCAAGCAGAATCGATCTTGTACCGGCGCAAACATGCACACCGCTTCCACCGCCATATTCTGTTCCGCCGGAATTGACCCGCTTGAGTTGCCGGGAAAAGCTGAGTGATAAAGATAGACAGATTGGCTGGAAGGGTGTTGAGGTCCTTGAGCTGCGGTGGCAGTTGTGGGCTTGAATGGAGTGATGTGGTCGCCTAGGACGTTGAACTGCTCATCAATGTGACCCAAGGAAATTCCATTGAAGACGGTGAGTGCAGGGTCGTACAGTCGTAAGCAGCTTACGTGGGTCCTTATCATCTTTCGATTGGCCTTCGAGATGCGAAATACTTTGTGTCACCTTGCAAGGACTGGCTGATCTTTCCAATGATGGTGATATGTCAGCCTTGTGGTTTACCTTCAGTCGAGCGACCTAGTTCTGCCGAAACCAGTACTTCGCTAAGTCACTTGACTTCACATGTATTTACCAAAGAGTTTTCGCTTCATCACGGCAACCAAGTTTACGATGGACATTTAATCACAATCAGGTACTTTATTCTGGTAAGTAAGATAGCTGAAACGTGGGTATACACTTATGTGGCCCCCTTTGAATATCTTTCGAATGAAGACGTAACTTTTCGCTGGCCAAATTCTTTTGAATCGGAACGCTCATGGCTGTGTGCTTGCTCTGAATACTGCAAGCCATAGCTTGGCTTACTTCCATGTGGTAGAGCCTGGGCATAGAAATGTATGTGGACGATGCTTTGCTACCCTCATACGATGCCTTCATGTAAGCGGCCAAGATATCAAAACTGCGCCAGCCTGTCAGAACTTGTGCTTTCAGTCCGCCCACTTGCTGTCACAAGTAGATTACTACATAATTTCTGGAAACCATGGACCAAATTAATTCTAAGCTCGAACGGCGTGGCCGCGTTCAGCTCGACCATACCCAGCAGTGGCTTGCTGGCAGTTCTGGACCTCGAATTAATTGGAAGCTCAGTGCAGCACTCTCATATTCTGATTGTCACAGAACTTCCCAAGCTGTATTATCGTGCAGATAGCTGTGCACGTGGGCATAGAATATGGTGGAAAGCAGAAAGAGGTTGCGGCATCTATTGTGCGAGAGCAAACCCTTGATTGAGACATAGCTTCCCGGCATTAGGTATATAAGACTGAACTGCGTCCCCTCTTCTGTGATTCCTTCTGAACAATCAAGCTCGTTACATCAGCACTTTTACTTCAATCTCACTTTTGCACCATTTCCAGCTATTCAGTCCTGTTTCCTTATCGATATATTGTCTGCAACCATGTCTATCCCTGATATGATCCGTGATGTGGCTACTAAAGACGGAGGTAAGATTTGCCCCACTGATGTAGTGGATCATGCTGTCAACGAAGCGCTCTTTCATCTTTCTAGTATCAACAATCAAGCTAAAATGAGACTTTAGTCGTTTTGAAGACGAACTATCCCCTTGGCTCTTCAGTTTCAGTGACACCGGAGATGAAGCAAGCTTACGAAAGAGGCGACTATGCTGCTATCCAAAAACAAAGGGATCTGCAATCAAACGACCTAGCCCCGATCTTCGAGAATATCCGCCAGCGTGCCGAGAATGCATTCTTCAGAATGCTCAACCCATCGGACAATACGGTGTATTACATGTCGATCGCAGGTCCTGCCAGCAAGCCTGTCTCATACATGGTACGTAAAAACAACCAAGCCCTCATCGCAACTCCCTCATCTTTTGCTTCTAAAAATTGTTTTGAAATCGTGTTCTGAAATAGATCAAAAATCTCCGAAAGAAAGGCGGCTGACTTGTGAGAAGTGGGTCTACCTCCCCCCAGATGTTCAGGCTCCGGAACCTTCTGAAGGCTTCAAACTATCCCCAGTGGCCCAATTTGGTCATTATAGCGTCAACGGCAAATCCATGGGCATCACCATGTCGACTTGGGATAACGTGGCGGCCAACATAGCATCCCTCATGACAATAGCTATTGTGAGAACCATAGCCAAGGTCATACAGTTACGCATTGCTGGAAAAACATGGTCTGTCGCTGTAAAAGAGGCCATAAGCACTGTTGGGAAACAACTCATTGCAAGCAATGCTGTAACAGCTACCACGGTAAGAAGTACCACAGTATCTATCTTCAAAAGCAAATATCAGCAACCTTACCACCTCAGCCGCTCACAATGAAGACATTTCGTCCGTACTGAAAACCGAGGCTGACATCGGAATACAGTGGAAATCAATCGCTGCAAAGATCGGTAGAACCATCCGTGGCATGGTTGTGACTGCAGTAGCATACTACCTCATCATGTTTATTCTGGACTGGGTGCTTAAAAAGTTCACCGTTGCTGTCAACATTTATAATTGGGACCCCGACCACAATTATATTATTAGCGAGGAGTACAAAGACAACGCGAAAATCGAAGATGGAGAACCTTTCACAGCCACTGGACTTCCTTCGAAAGCCGGTCAGTAACACTAATACCAGTTCCAGATCTGAGAAGCTGATCGTACATTGACAGATGAGATCGTCCTACCGGACGGCTTTCCCCAACCACCACTGGACTTGGTTTATCAATATGTCGCAATGGTTTACACGAATGGTATGAAACTCCTGATGGGTTCGTAGCATTCTGAAGCACAGCCATCTTGCTAACACGCGTCTACTACTCTCTAGACCAGCAATTTTTCGAAGGTCTGGGCATGGCATTCCGAGTGCAGTCGGAAGACAAATCCACGGGTAAGTCTCAATCCACAATAGAAGACCCAGCCCCTGATTTCGATTTTAGCATTTTGTATGAAGTACCTTTGCTCCCGCGTACATGACAACCAGCTTGGCATCACCGCGGGTGCAAGCGGAAACTTGAAATCGTACTACGACGATATCGGCGCATGGGCTCCGATAGGTAATTACAATGCTTCGACCACGATCCCGGGAACGAACGTACCAATTTCGTGCGTAACCAACAAGCTTAACTTTGCGGAAGATGGCCTCTTTGAGTTCGACGTCCACATCGGAATCCAGCCGCCAGCCAATGCCAAGATTTCTCGCTCCGACGTTCCGCACAGGGTGGTGTTGACACCTGTGGAGGCGACTGTGCCGGAGGAGAAGACGTTTGTGGTGTTACCAAATGGGAAGGAGGCTATGGTTGCACCAAGAGAATTGTGATGCAGGAGGGACAAGCCCATCTCTTGTGGAAGTCGTCGTTCGATGCTTTGAACCTTTTTCTTTTTTTTTCTTTGTTAAATTGCTTGGTTATATTTCTTTACAACACCCTCCGTTAATTCCTAAGTGATCAGGTACCGTTCAACCACGCTCTTTTTGCAATAGCTTATGGCTCCGTTTTAATGACAAAAAATTCTTTTTTTTACCTACTACGACTTAACGTCTCGCACCCCCCTTTGGCCCACCCCCCCTTTGGC